>JACCIY010001415.1:0-42165 GCA_025506505.1 Flaveria sonorensis | reverse complement strand
ATGAAAAATCATAACTTGTTTCGAAAACATCAGTAAAATATGCAAACTAGCCCCAAATAAGCAGAAAAACATTTTAAAGAGGGGATCTAGAAACTCACCTCTACTGCTTTCGAGTAAAACTCATCAAACCAAGAGCAACCTGGAGTTCAAACGCCTAAACACACCAAAACACAAAATTGAAACACAAAAGAACACATAAGAATCGGTCCCGAAGTGGAAGCTCAGCTGAAACCGAGCAAAACACACCAAAAACTCACCTTCAAGCGAATCTTCTTCTTCTTCTCTCTAGAACCAATGGAAACTTAGTTTTTTCTTCTTTCTAGCAGTGAAGCAGTTGGTACAGCATTGTAGTGGGCAGCCATGCCTACTTTAAACATAAATAATAATGTTTGTCCTTTTGTACACTTTAGCCCCCCTCATTTGTAACTTCTCCTTTTGCCATTATTCTTTTCTTAATAAATTCTCGGGTGTTACAAGTGAAGAAGATTATCCCGAGTGGGTTTATCGCTTTGAGAATCATGTTATTTACACCAAACCCGGATGATGCGGTAAATCAAACAAGGCCCGTATATCCCGGTGAATACTAATGAGAAAGGAGACTGGTGCCTAAACCTAGACACCTCTAGGATGAGGAAGACATGAAGAAAATGGAGCTTGATGATAAAGCGTATGCTGCCATCACTATGACACTTACTACTGAATTACTTAGAAGTTCAAGGATTTTAGGAAGGCAAAAGATTTATGGGATGCGATGGAGGAGCAGATTATGGGTAATAAGGATATGAGGGAAAGCCAAAAGGACATGTTGAACCAAGAGTTTAATATGTTTAATCAAGTACTTGGTGAAACCTTGGAGGCTCAATGTCCAGGTTTGTAAAGCTGATAACAAAGATGAAAAGTGCAGGAATACACTGGAGAACATGTTTGTAAACAAGAAGCTGTTAAACTCACTACCTTATAGCTGGAACAACAATTGCATACTATCAAGAGAACCAAGGATTGTTCACCTTTCCCTCAGTGATTAATCTCAACCATCAAATCTTATGAAATGGATGACAAGTAGATAGCTGCTTACTACATCAACACAATGGGAGCTGAAGCATCACTTATATGCTAAAATGGCTAGTAATCCAAATTATTATGTCAGCTACTCCCAGTTGTGCCAACAACAACAATTAGCCACTCCTGTTAATCCAAATGTCAAAGATCCATCCTTGCCTCAGTTCTAAGCTTCTCATCAGACCTTCACAATCTAGCTCAATCTCAACCACAACCAGATCTACCCACAAAGTCAATCCACTCAACCTTCACAATAAGCATTTTTGTAAACTCCCACCATAACAAGCAAAGCATTCAAATAGCTAAAGAGCATATGGCTCTATTTACCACTTTCATGAACAACTATGAAGCATTCACTGCTGGAAGACTCAGTGCACCCAACATCTTAGTTGATGACTTACAACAAGTTAATCCTGATGATGTGGAAGAAAAATGATATTAAATATCAAATGGCTATGGTGGTGTACCGTGTGAAGAATTTTGCAAGAAGAACAGGGAGAAAAGTGTTTGGCCTAAACAACTTGAGCATGATGGGTTTGACAAATCAAGTTTGAGATGCTATAACTTTAAACAAACCCAATCATTTACAAGAGAATGTACCGAAGGAAGGTCTAATCAAGCAGATAGTGGAAAGTAGATGGTGACTGTGGAGGTGAATCAAAGGGAGACAAAGCAAGTTCATCAAACAACAAAGCCTTAGTTTCTCAAAATAATGAAGAGTACGATGGTCCGATCAGATGGAGATTCTAGATATAAAATTGTCTACTGTTTTGTTAGAAGAAATTCAAACTGTCGAAGAACATGTTGATGAAAATTTACTAGCTGAGTTTTTTATCTGATGATCTGATGAATGGAGTGTTTGATGAAGAGAAGAAGGTTGAAGGTAAGCAAGTTGAAGAGGTGCAAGTTCATAAGGTGCTTAGTAAAAAAAGCTGTTGAGACTACTCCAGCTCAATCAAACATCACTGAAGAGAAGAAGATTAAAGAAGTTAAAAGAAAAGGCTATTGAGCTCACTCCGGCCAAGATTGAAAAGACTGTGCGTGCTGTGGAGGAAACTCCGGCATCTGCTTGTGACAAAAAAAATGCTGTTGAGATCACTCCGGCATCTAAAGCAGAAGAAAACATAAATTTGAAAGACTTCATGGTAAATGTCATACCTGAAGAGAAGAAAAAGGAAGAAAGAGACCGAAGAGGTACATTTTAATCTTTGTTCAAGTACATGTATAGAAAAGGTACAAAGATATAGAGTTCACACGAACGTTTGATTTTAGAAGTTGAAAAACTTCAATATCAAGCTCGTAAATATAAAATAATGAGAAAATTTTTAAAGAAAAGATAGAAGGATTAAACAAATTGATTTATCAATTAAAAATGAATCTTTATGATAAAGACTGTAATATAAAGGATTTGACAACACATAACAAAGAACTATTTTTAGAAATCAACAAACTTAACAGTTAACTCTTTTCTGCTAAATTGACTGTTGAAAAATTTGAGCTATCCTCAAACATGGTTGAAGGTATAATCAAGTCTCAAATGACTCGGATAATTATGGTGGAAATGTGGCGTTAGTTATTTAACATTGCACCACCTATAATCCTTATTATAAATGTTTGCCTTCATCAATTATCACTCCAGATGAAGAGACCTATGGATTAGGTTTTCAACCAAAGTCAGACTTAATACCTCCGGTCAATGTTTCACTGACTATTGATCCTATCATAAAAACTAAAATTAAAATTAATCATGATAATTTTTTTGTAGAAAGTGTGAAGAAAGAAGGGTGGTTGAAGAATGGGAAAGTGATGATAAAAATATATTTTCAAGAAAATAAAAGTTGTAAAAAAAGATCTTTAGGTAATTTATCATCAGTTATCAATGAAATTTCAAATGTTTTTATTTCTACCAATGATTGTTCAAAAATGTCTAACAAACAAAAGAAACTGAAATCAAAAATAGATTTTAAGGACAATGAAAGAAAACAAGTCACAACATTAGTATCTAACTTGAAAAATAATTTCAAGAGCATATTCGTTTCAAAAGGCAACATTGATAAGGAAGATCATATCTTTAAAGAAACCAATGTCAGTTTCATTAAAAATAATCTATTATTATTGGTAACTCTGTGAAACAAGATGTTTGTAGATATGAATCAAAATGACATTGGTTCCATTCTAGTACCTACGACTCAAAAGGTTAAAGCTACAGTTCATGCCTCATCGGCTTCATATATGAATCAAAAAGCTAGAAAAGATACTCAATTCTTCGGAATCATCTAGAACAATTCGTAATGAAAGAGAGAAAAGAGAAACTGTTAAAGAATCACAAGGCCAAAGAAATACTAAGGCCAGATTCTATGATAACTATGGAAGTTATCATAAATAGTTTATGCAAAATAAACAAGTATCAAATACGTATCATAAAATGTGTGTTATTATGTGGCAAGTCAAAGCATAAAGCTAGAAATTGTCATCATCAACATCAATTGTCAAGCAAATAAAGATTTCACAACTCAATTTCAAATAATAGAAAACAATACAAAAGGAATTCAAATTAGTCAAACCTTTTGTTAATAAATGCAATGGTCAAATGAAAACAGATCTGAACAAACACAAGTCAAACATGGAATCTTTACATATTGATGATAGCAATCTACTCTAATTTAGACCACTTTAAAGAAAATGGTTACACATCTGATTAAACCAATTCAAAAAGGAAAATAAACGGAAAACAATCTAAGTCTGATATTGTTGAAAAATGTATGTTCAATGATAAAAGAGATATGATATTACAGTCTGTATCATATTTGGATAATAACAAAGTGCTCAAGTCAACCAGGGCTTGGGTTTCTAAACATGAATAAATTCATTCATATGTGTAGGACCAAACAAGGCAAGTTATCAACAGTGTTTAGCATGTAACAGTGGTTGTTCAAGGCACATGACCGGTAATATATCTCTGTTAAATAATATACAACCTTACAACGGAGGATATGTTATATTTGCGGGAGATAAGGTGGTAAGATTACAAAGAAAGGTACACTGTCTAATGTTATGTTAAGTTTTGAAGATGTTAATTGTAAAGAAACTTAAACATAATTTGCTAAATGTCTCTCAAATTTACGACAAATAGTATTCAACATATTTCACTAATAATAATGTCGTTATTCTAAAACCTAGATTGTAATTCCTGATGAATGGATTTTGCTGAGAACAACGAGAGAAAAAGACACATATTTACTTGAGATGAATTTTGCATTCATTCGTAACTACGTCTTGTTTCTATCTAAAGCCTCGGAAAGTGATTCAATTTTATGGCATCGTCGTCTTGGCCATGTAAACATTAAAAATATGAACAAGCTGCTTAAGAAAACCATGTTGTAGGCCTACCATTAAAAGAATTTCATATTACTAAACATTGAGTGCCGTTCAAAAGGCAAACAAAATAAACTTTCTCATAAACCAGTTGCTCATACCAAAATTGACTCCATCCTTCAACTGTTACACATGGAATTATTTGGTCCTGTTAGCGTTTTTAGTTAGGACGTTATGCATACTGCTGAATATTATTTGTAGGGATTGAACCTAGAGGCTTGGAAAATCAAATCAAGATTATGAAGATCAAGTCACGCAAGAACCTGAAGTTGTCACATGAAATTACATCTCGAGCGAGAACTTGGAAGTCGCTCCGAGAACTATGCGAGAACTTCCTAGTTTAGTATAAATAGATGTTTTGTAATGTAACTTAGTGAGCTTTTGTACTTTCCTGATTTCATACTCACTTGTAAACATTCAAAGTCAGAGAGCAATAGAATCAAGAAGTTTATTTACATTCGTTTTTCATTTACTACTCAATCTTATTCTGTGATGTTAACATTCTGCATTCTCGTCACTAGATCGATCTTATTTGTATTATGTTGATCCTTACAATGGGTATCAGAGCTTGGTATGCTCTTAATCTATTGTTTCTAAAGATTTGAGCTTTGATTTGTTTTTGTTGAAGATCTACTTGAATTCTATTGTTTTTGATTCATTTTGAAGAGATGAAGGCTGTTACGAAGTTGATTGAAGATTTGGTGGAGTTCATTGATAATGAGCTTAATTCAATCAATTAGAGTCAATTAGGATCAAAACTGAACTTAAAACACTAATTGGAAGCTTAATCAATTAATTTTGAACAAATTGGGTGATTGTTTGAAGCTGGAATCATCAAAGTTGAGAAATTTTGATTAGGCGAAAACTTGAGTTTTGCGTGCGAAAAGTATCTATTCACGCGAAAAATCAGTGTTTCGCAAAAGTTTGTTGAAAAATCTGTTACAGAAGATTCCTTTCGGTGAAAAGTTGATTATTTCGCAAAAGTCAGTTACAAAAGTATCCCCGCGAAAAGTTTGTGCGAAAGCTTGTGCGAATTAGTTTCGTTCAAAACAATTCGCACGAGAACTTCAAGTTCGAAGATTTTGAAAAGTTTGAATCCAAAGTTTCAAAACAAGCATTTGTTGTAAATTCCCACCCTAACAAGCAAACCATTCAAATAGCTGAAAAGCTCTGGCTCTATTTACCACTTTTATGAATAGTTATGAAGCATTCACTGCTGCAAGACTCAGTCCACCTAATATCTTAGTTGATGACTTGCAACAAGTTAATCTTGATGATGTAAACAGAATGATATTAAGTATCAGATGGCTTGTGTGGTATATCGTGCTAAAATTTTGCAAGAAGAAATGGTAGAAAGATGTTTGGTCTGAACAACTCAAGCAAGATTGGGTACGACAAGTCAAGTTTGAGATGTTATAACTGTGACAAGCCTGGTCACGTTGCAAGAGAATGCACTGAAGGAAGGTCTAATCAAGCAGATAATGGAAAGAAGATGGTGACTGATCATGAGTCAATATTTATGTTTAATTGATCTAAATGCTTGATTTTACATCATGATTATTGTGGAACAAGTTGACTTTGCTTATGTTTTGATTCATAGGTGTTTGGAGCTTAAATGAGCATAATTTGAGGAAAAAGTAGCAAAACATGAAAGTTGAAGGACCAAAGATGTAAACATCAAAAAATGGAATATGAGGTGGCGTATCATACGCCGAGCGGCGTATGAGGCGGCGTATCATACACAAGCGGCGTATGAGGCGGTGTATTATGGGCGTATTTAACAAAATGAATAGAAAGTTGGGTGTATGGGCGGCGTATGAGGCGGCGTATCATATGTCGGTGGGCGTATGATACGCCGGTGGCCTAAGAGCATCCGGATTTTGTGGATTTTTGTAAGGTTATATTAGAAGGCTGATGCAACAAGGAGCTTCCTGCATGCATGCACTGATGTACAAGGTAGAAGTTACTTTGGAAGTTTTACATCATCACAAAAATTATTCTAACTGTAAAATCTTCCAAAGCCAAAGATGAAGTCTTCCGAAGCTTCAAGATCAAGGAGGTCAAGATGTCTATTTCTGGCAGGACATGTTTGATCTTTCTCTACATGATCTCCATGACATGAGAAGATATTATGACAGTTTGAGGGATCCTGACTAGATGATGAAGAAAGGTATGGTCTTAATCCTAATGAGGACTGTCAACATCTGAATAACTTCTCTGTTTTGGTAGCATCAAACTAGGGGAAGTTTGTAAGGTTATATTAGAAGGCTGAAGCAACTAAAGAAGCCAAAACAACCAAGGAGCTTCCTGCATGCATGCACTAATGTACAAGGTAGAAGTTACCTAGGGAGTTTCACACTCATCACAGAAATTATTCTAAGTGTAAAATCTTCTAAAGGCAAAGACCAAATCTTTCGAAGCCAAGGATGAAGTCTTCCAAAGCTTCAAAGACAAATTCTTCTGAAGCCAATGAGGTGAAGACTGATTTCTTCCGAAGACAGAGAAGACATGCTTTCTTTGATCTACTTTTCCATAAAGCGACTTACTTTCCGCTGCAACTCTGAAGACTCACAACTTATACAAGTTGGTGAAAAGGTCCATGCTTTAGTAAACTGTAGATTATGGTCTTGAGTCTGTAACTTCCTACTTTATAACTTTTATCCTTTTTATTTTATATTTGGATGTGAGCTATGGCATGTCATAGTCACTAGTCAAAAGGCAATTTGCTTTTTGACTTTACATTGATCTTGTTGTCTAGATTAGTGTTTATAGCTAGCCTTAAAAGTATGGCCGGCTGTAGGATGTAGTATAAAGTAACTCAGGTCCTTGTATTTCTTTTATGCTTTGTAACACTTGTAAAAGAACTTGAGAGCAATATACAACATCATTGAAAACCATATTAGTCTGTTCTTGTTCTTAGTTCTGTCTCACTTACTTGTGCTTTTAGCGTCAATTACATAAACCCGGTTCCCTATTTGATCTGTTAAGCGTTCTAACACTCTCCTTATTGTGAGACAGATTATATTGACCATCCCTAAAACTGGTCCTGCAATTGGTATCAGAGCTTTTTAGGCTCTTGATTGTAAGATCTCACCATCTTAAATCCCTTTAGTTTCACAAAACACTTAACAACTCAAATGGCAGCTATCACAAAGGCTGATATGGAAACCGATACTATGACAAAGTCTACACTGATCACTCCTGATGATTTTGATACTTGGTTCCAAAGAATGAAAGGCTTCATCAAGTCTCAAGACTCCAAGATGTGGGGATCTGTTGTCTATGGAACTCATGTACCATTCACCTCTTCAGCTACTGGTGGTGGTGGTATGATACCATGACTCAACAATACTTTAGATATGTTGAGATTGTGGATACTCTAATGGATGTTGGAGTAACTCTTGAGAATAGGGACATTGTGAGGAAGTTCATGTCCTCTCTTCCCAGAAAATGGACACACTACTGTGTGGTCATTAAAAGAACTGAGAACCTCAAGACACTTACTCTCACTGAGTTGTTTTGTATCCTCAGTGGCTACCAGATGGAGATGAACATGCAAAATCCATCTGGTAACTCCAACAATCAGTAGAGTTCAGCCCTTCATGTGGTTGAAAGGGATTGCAGAGAACCACAACATCATCTCATATGCTACCCTAAAAACTCACAAAAGGGTCCTTTCATCACCTTCCCAAAGACACCAAGAGAGAGCTACATCCAAGGAAGCCCATTCCAAGAGACAAGCTCTTCACAAGCCTTTGTGTCTACTGATAAAAGCACATGCAACTTTCTCTTTACCTTAAAGACCTGGACTGTATCCATCCAGATGATCTGGAGTGCATGGAAATAGTCCAGCAAATGGCTCTTCTCACTCATAGAGCCAAGAAGCTTTACAAGAGGACAGGGAGGAAGTTTTCTAGCAATACAACCAGTGGAAAGTTTAGGCTGGAAAAAAGCAAAGTGAAGTGTTACAACTGTAACCAAATGGGACACTTTGCTAGAGAGTGCAAGAAACCAAGAACAAGTGGTGGCCAAGCACAAACCAGACCAAACTACACTGATGGAGCTCCCAAAATAAGAAGCCCAAGCAGCATGCTGCAGTTGCTGTTAAAGAAAAAGGCTTTGACTGGAACTTTCAAGTTGAGGATGCATCTCCAAACCAAGCACTGATGGCAGATCATAAAGAAGCCAAAGTATTGGAACATCTTTGTACACCTAAATGTATTGCTAAAGTTAACAGATATAGGTTCTATTACTTAGAGATGAGAACTAATCTTGAGTCCTTAAACATTTTAAAAGCTGATTTCAAAAGAGCTGAAAATGAATACAAACTTAAAATAGAAGATTTCAAGTTTTCTTTAGAAGAACATTATGTCTTCAAGTCAAATAACTACTTATAAGAAATTTACCTTAGGAAGAAATTCTGAGATATCTTCCGAAGCTTAAATATACTTACATGTATTTGAAGGATAATTTTCTTTTGAAAGCAATTAAGTCTTGAAAGATTTAGAGAAAACCATTTCAACTCTTAAGCATGAACATACCAACTACAGGACTCAGATAAAAGATCTCATCACTAAGTTAACTGAATGCTCCTGAGCTTGTGATCAGCAAAGCCAGGGCAGAAAAATGTGTTCTTGAAGAAGAGACCTTTAAGAACATGATATCCTCATCCTTGCATGCAAAAGTTTGTTATCAGAATAAGCACGGATTGGGATCTATTGAGATAGCTCATCCATACACTCTATTGTCTATAAGATCTCCAAGGTGTGGAACTTGTGAAGATGAGCTTCCCCTCATAGCCCATTAATAAAGAGGATAAAGAGAAGATAGTGAAGGATGATTCTGAGAGCAGTGAAGAAGATCATCCTAAGAAGGGTCACTATTCTTCTGAGGAGAGAAAAGAATCTGGGATGACCAAGTTTAAGAGGAAGAACTCAATCAGGAAAACCAAGAGGAAGTCAAAGAAGGCTTAAGAGATCAAGGCCACTTTCAACTCTAAGAAGAAATAAGTGTTTATCTCTACAGGATTTGAAGTGCTGAAGGCTGAAGACTCAACTATGAACTCTAGTACCAGGAGTTCTAGTTCATGTCCAACTCATTCCAGCAAAGAGAAGAAGGCTGATCAGCTCTGCACCATTACTACATAGCCTAAACCATCCAGTTTCAAGAGCAAGCCTCACCCTAAGAAGCTTGTTGCATCATCTGTGAAGATGAAGACGGAGGTGGAAAGTGATCAAGTTTAGTCTTTCTCTCAAAAGTGACTGAAAGTTCTTCATCAACAACAGCTACAATCCTCAAAGCCTGAACATTGGATCACTTACTGTTACATTGTCTTCAAGTCACTTTGATAAGCCCAAGACCAATGAGGCTTGGGTTTCCAAATGGGACAGTTGAAGCCCTATAACTTCAAGACTATGAGGAAGCCAAGTGCTGGCCTCTCAGGGGTAGAAATAGCCCTTGTCCCAAAAATGTTAGAGCTCATTGCTCAAGGTGACAACCTAGCAGCACCAGCTAGTGTTGAACCCACACCTTCTACTTCCCAACCACCAATACAGCCAAAAATAACCATCACCTACCAAAGAAAATCCAAATGAACCCCTGCATATGCTACTCAGTTTATGCAGGCCCCTATATCATCACCCATACAGGAGGAAGTAGACACTGGAGATCCCACTTCTCTTGAGGAGCAAACCACTCCCATCTCACCAATGATCAGTGCCAAGATTCCTCATGCTCAGCCTGATGAGCTCACAACCCCCACAGCCTTAAGCCTTCACTCAGAGTCTCAACACTCTAGTGAACAACCTTCAGAGGACAGTTACCATCCCCAGCCTCTTGATCTAAACCTACCAATCCCAAATGTTGAATTCTATGATGATGAAGACATGGGATTCAGTGAGTATCATGAGTCTCTCTTCTCTTACCTTACTCAAGGAGAGATGAGTAATCATGTTTCCCATGTCTAGCTCGCATCATCCACCTACTACTGAGGTGGATCTCCTTGAACCTGTTCAGGAGGTTCATATGGAAGTGGCTCTCACTTCAGCAAGTGACTACATCATTAAGACCTCAACCATGGCAACCCAGCCCATTGACACTTCACTTGAAGCTGACATGGTGCAGCGGAAATCCAACAGCCAAGAACAAAGTGCTGGTGATGAGGAAGAAAACCTTGGTCCTATTCTCTCATCCCCCCATGATTCTTTTGATGAAGATAAGGGGAGTCTAAAACTAAAGATGCAAAAACTGACAAAAACATGCACCTATTTAGTCTCAAAGATAAGTCACCTGGACTCTTAAGTGACTGTCTTACAAAGGAGGGTCAATGACCAGCAACTTGAGATCACTGATCTCAAGGGCAAGTTAGCTGAGAGACCACTTAGGAGAAATCAACCAGGTCCACAAGAACCAGTGGATATGACATACCCAACCCCAAGCTCACTTATGAAAGAAGGTGATGCTACCAAAAAGGGGGAGAAAGTTCAAACAATCACAGAACCTAGGAGTTCTTCACAGAGTATGGACTTTGAGGATTCACCACCCTCACTTGCAATTGTCCATACTGAGCAACCTCCTCAAGTCTACATGGATGTGGACTTACTCATACAAAGTTTGTTTGAGGAGGGTATTCCTAGAGCTATGCCTACCCTATCTCCTTACTCTGAGAACCCAATCATGGGATGGAGGTATGCCACTAATAGAAGAGCTCTAGTCATCTCTAGATCTCAGGGTCAACAGGAAATCTTTAACTTTTCCAATCGAGCTTCTATGAGAGCATCTATCTGATTGCTCTTTCACTTGTCAACCCAAGTCAAAATAGACAAGCTGCAAGATTAGCAGATAGGATTCAAGAAATGGTGCTAGAAGAATTCAAGCTGAGGTCAAGACTATATGGACAGAGGCTAGCACCAGGTGAGATTTTTGGTCAACTGGATGTTGAGGTGGACCCTAAGATTAGCTTCGAAGGGGAAGCCTTGACTGAAGGCCCAGAAGTTGAACCTGTGAACCTTAAAACAAGAACTTCTTCAGCACCCATTACCCTCAGTGAGGCACCAGCTGGTGAAGGTGCTTCACAACCTCTCTCTGGCCAGAGCTTGACTGCTGAATCAAGCAATGAAGGCCAAAGCTCTCTCCACCCTGAGTCATCAAGGCCCGTGAGTGACAAAGGGAAAAGGAAACTGAGTTTTGAGGAGATTGAGGAGGAAAGAGACAGGAAGAGGAAGCTAAGGGGAGAAAGTTCAAGAGGGTCTCGAGGCTTCATGGAAGCTGCCATCAGGGCTGCTCCCAGGCCAAATACTCAGGATGATGAGTTGAGGGAAGCCAGGCTAAACTACCAGGGGAGTAGAAACAATAATGTTGATGAACTACTCTCTCCCCCTTAGATGAACTGAATAAACTGGCTGACAAGGAATTGTCCAAGGAGAGGAAGGAGGTAGAGGATGTCACACCCTCAATTTCCACATGCGGGGTTTTACCGCAAGGGGTGTGAACAAACCAGGATCCCAGTCATTAGTTACTCAAAACGACTCTATATGCAACATTTCAACAAATCAGAGTTTAAATCTTTAAAATATTTGTAGAAGCATTTGTAAATAACCCAAACACAAGGTACTAAAGTTAAACTGCGCAAAACAAGCGCCCAAACCAAAATACGTAAGTAAATGCTAAATTAAAAGTAAACAATGTTTGAACAAAGCATGCTTGACAGGTGGTTGCTCCTATGGGCAGCTGCTAGAAACAACCTGAGAAAAGCATACTAAAAGTGTCAACACGATGGTTGGTGAGTTCAAGAGTTTGTAATCAATCATAAGCAGTAACGTAGTAAAAACATAAACAAGTGCATTGAAATAGATAGCTAGTCAAATTTCATTAGTAAAGAACAATAGTGATTTTGTGATCGAAGCTGACTATGTTTGTCAATTTGCCTCCCCACATGACATACCAGGTCGTGACGTTGTTAGTAGTTTAGGATAATATTGCACCCATTGACTTCCGGTCACCCGGGTGGGGCTTGTCAGACCCAGTAGTACTACCCAAAATTTCCCGCTAGATTCTTTAATTAACGATCCAAAAGTGTGAGGACTTTCTATGGTATAACCCACTATGTCTTACCAAACACATATTATATCAGTAAAGCATTTTAAAACAAGTATGCTTTCTCCCCTAAAAAGAGAAGTAGTAAAAGTGGGGCATTGAACTCACCTGGTGCGTAAACGAATGATTGTAAAAGCTAATGATGAGTGGAAAGACAACCCTTCAAAGGTCACCTAGAACACATAAGTACATAAGTACGTGTACACAGAAAACTTAACAACCCAAAGTGCTCAATAACCACATTGATCCAAGGTTTTGGAAAACAAGACTCATTTGACCAAGTTGACCCGTTGGGGACATGTCAAGTTACATTCTTGTTTGATCAAGTATAGCAATCCATCATACATGGTTATCACACAAGGTTATTCGCGTATGTCACATTACAAACCTTTAAGTGCTATAAAGCTCATCATACACCATCCATTATCATGTATATTCCATGAAAGCCTAAATTTCCAAAGTTATGCATCAAGTATTCATACAACCCAAACAACACAATCTACCACCTTAGACATCATCAACAAACATTCTAACATGATCCTAACATCATAAACATGCTCAATTAACAATATCCAATGATCTACATAAATAAAGTTTCCCTTTCGGGAAAGTAACACCCAAAACCAAATCTAACATCCAATTCATTCAAAAATTCATCAACTTTATGCCTAATCAAGTTCATAACAATCATCTAAACATGATAAACATCATCAATTCATCATAATTCATCAATCTCATGCATAAAAGTTACTATTAATAGTAAGGTATGAACAACCACTTAATTTCAATCATAGGTTCATCAATATTACACCTAATCTAGTTCATAGCATTCATAATCACCCATTTAACATCAACAATTCATCAAAACATGAATTCTCACAAAGAAAAGTTTCCACTTTTGGCATATATGAACTAGATAACAAAATGATGGATTTCTTGCACAATCTACATAGATTAACATTCATACAACATAACTAACATCATAGCATCATCAAACCAACATCAATTTTGACTTATACTATGAAAATCGAACTAGGGTTCGGCCAAAATTAAAAACCCATGAAAACCAATCAAAATCTAACCTTTAATAACATAGAAATCAAGAATTGATGCTTGCTAACTTGTTGTAATGCTTGAATCACACTAAAAATCGATGCTTGTACTTGTTCTTGGTCGAATTCGCAAGGGAGAGGGGTGGGGGAAGAGGTTACGGCCGAATGGGGGGGGGTTAGGGGCTGGGGTTGGGTTTTTACCAAATTTAAGTTTTATAGTTTTTACAAATTAATCTCACCTTGATCACATTTTATAAAAACTTAATGTTTTTAACATTTTAAACAACTTTAACTACAAAATACAAGTATTGTTAACCCACAATAATAATCATATATATTTTCCACTAATCACACAACACATGAAATAAATATAACATGTTGGCACGTTACAAAATAAAATTCACAAATATTATTTAAAATCTATAAATCACATAACCACAAATTAATAATCAACATTATTAATCAAGTTATTATCTAATAATCATTGTTAATTATTAGTAAGTCATCAACGTTCAACGACAACTAGTGTGTGCTCATGACACGTGTATGCAAGACCTAATGGAACTAACGGAGTTTGGTAATAGAAAATTATCGGATGTCACATTATCCCCATGTTGAAAGAATTTTCGTCCTGAAAATTGCATTATATGGTTGTGTTACATCATTGGTCTACTGCATTGGCACAAAGAAATTGGGTGAGTTTCGGGTGGGTTGTCACATTATCCCCATGTTGAAAGAAATTTCATCCCGAAATTTAATCATTACCTCCGCCGGTTGACATCATTGTTTCGAACAGATGAGGATACTTAAGCTTCATCTGATCCTCACGTTCCCATGTGAATTCCGGTCCACGTTTTGAGTTCCAACGAACTTTGACTATGGGTATCTTGCTTTGCTTAAGAGTCCTGACCTCATGGTCCATCACCTCAACTAGTTCCTCAATGAACCGTAGTTATTCATCTACTTGCACTTCCTCCAGTGGTACAACCATCGTCTCGTCCGATAAACACTTTTTCAAATTTGAGACATAAAATACATTGTGAATTCCACGCAATGAATCAGGTAGGTCTAATCAATACGCCACTAGACCTATTCTTTCCTGAATCTCAAATGGTCTAACGTATCTCGGGTTAAGCTTGCCTCTTTTGCCGAATCGAATCACACCTTTCCACGGTGAGACTTTCAATAAAACTTTGTCATTGACCTGAAACTCCAAAGGTTTCCATCGCTTGTCTGCATAGCTTTTCTGTCGGTCACGTGCTGCAGCCATACGATTCCTTATCTGTACGATCTTCTCAGTAGTCTCGTGCACCAACTCGGGGCCTGTTAGTTGACTATCACCAATTTCTGCCTAGCAAACTGGTGATCTACAGTTTCACCCATACAAAGCCTAAAATGGTGTTGCCTTAATGCTGGTGTCATAACTATTGTTGTAAGAAAATTCCACCAATGGTAGGTGAACTTCCCAGTTATTCCCGATACCAAAAACATCCTTGTTGAATCTTCTTTTACAAAATTATATATCCCATATATATTTTTCTAGTAAAAGTGAAATGCAACTAATCTATTTATTTTACATACCAAAGAAAATAAATAAATTACATAGCCAATAGGAAGAACAAATACATTTAATTATTACAACCCTTTGAATAATCAAATACAAGTCACAACACATCCAAACAAGGTCTCGGCTAGGTTATGAACATCAAGATACATATCCAAATATGTAAGCAAAAATCCGAGAGTTTTCCCTTTGAATCACAGATTTTTGGTTAATGTAAAAAAAACGAATATCAAGATTCTAGTCCAAACAACTAAATCATCCAAATGATTAAATTTTTCAAGATTACAATATGCATGTAAAGTAGAATCTTGAAAAACAGGGGAAACACAGACCAGAATTCTCGGTCTGTTGGTGAATTAACAGCAAGAAACCGAGAATTCAGTCCACATGAAGCATGTATCCATAGAACCGGCTCTTGATGCCATTGTTGGGGTTTTCACAAGTTTATCAGAGTCATTTTATCCTTATAAAATGAAAAACACAGCAGAATTTGAGTGAAAAAACTTGTTACAGTTAAATATATATAAACCAACTTATATATCTGTTAAAACCCGTAATGAATCGTTATATGAAAAACCATGCTTACAAACAACCATAGGGTGTTTAGAAATCTACCTCTCAAATAGGACAGAGGAAGAAGATCTTTGATCGGCAGCTTCCAAAGTAGGAAACCTCAAGCTTGTCTACCCCCAGCTTCCAACAAAACACCAGGTTGCTGGGATTTTTCTTCACTAGAATCGAGTTCTGTTCTTGGTTTTCTTCGACCGATCGAGAGAAGCAACAGGAACACCAGTTTGCACCTTTTGTGTGGTTGTCAGTTATCAGAGAGAGTGGTTGAATGCAATCATATATTACACGTTCTATGAAACTGAATTTTAGAGTGAGAAAAGTGGGCGGGACCCATCCTTTAACCCTTCTGCATTTCTCTAATATTATCCGCATTAGTAAATGTGGATAACCAAACTCTAACCGCATTTGTAAATACGGATAAGTAACTCCATCAACATTTCCAAAAATGCACATCCACATTTGTAAATGCGGATGAACAGTTCATTAGCATTTCCCAAATGCACATCCATATTAGTAAATGCGGATAATCAGTTTCATCAGCATTTCCTTAAATGCTCATCCACATTAGTAAATGCGGATGAAGAAATTCCTTCAGCATTTTCACAAATGCACATCGGATGAGGAACATTCATCCGCATTTCCTCAGTAACACATCTGTATTAGTAAATGCGGATGAGTAACAAAGAAATGCGGACAAAAAATACTTGTATTGTTTGTTCAACCATTTGAATAACAATACAAAGTACTCTCTCTCTAGAACAAATTATCCATATAATTTATTCATAACACTAGTGCAAATATTTAGAAACCCAATTTCTAAATACTTCAAGTGTCAATATTATTTACATGATCATATTATAAAATAAATATTGTAGGTGTTTGTCTAGCTTGTTAATGGGTATGACCTGACTTGGATCATAACGTACTAGCCACATCAATTCAATATGTGTCTTGGACAGACCGTTCCCAACAATCTCCCAGTTGAACAAGATACATAGAGAATTAATGAAAGTAGTAAATACCACCTAACAACGGTTTACTACCCCTAATACGGATGATGAAGTGCCATTCAATAACATCATCTTCCTCAAGTCCCTTACTAGTAAATGATTTAGGTGAATCAATCATTTATCCTTTTGTTACAGTTGTCATGTTAAATCCAGAGTCATAGAATGGTCATTCCTGTTGATTTAACTTAATCAGGCCTTAGACATCATACCCTCAATGAATAAGAGGAACAAATCCCATCTTGACTACATACGTTTCTCATAATCACCTTGTATCACATGTGAAACTAGCCTTATGTACTGTCCATATTTCAGAACAGCAAAGAACTAGATCAAAGTATAATATTTGGTGAATATCAAAACCCAATATGTATCTTAGGTCGGAGGATACAATGATATTCGCCTTTACTCAAATTTACTTATGATTAATTACATAATTCCATGTATTAAAATTTGAGAGCGGGTCAGTTCAATATTTGTATCCCACAAATATCTATGCACCTTGGTAGCAACCTCTTGCTCTATATTCATACCTTATGAATATCCACCGATCCAAGTTCATAATAGTCTTACCTTCATATTTGTTCTCACAAATATGATCGACTATGGACATTTAGAATAATAAACATATTCATGAATCTAAACACGCTAAAATAGAACATAACTCATAGTATCATAATCATATATAAATATGAGTCAAAATAACAATTGTTCCAATATTTAAATACTAAATAGATCAAGTCCAATCACTAGAATATCGAAGTTCTAAGGCATAAGTATGACTCTCATGCTTTGGCCTTTCAAGGAGCTTCGTGAGTGGATCCACAGTATTTTGATCAGTGTAAACTTTGCGAATACATATCTTTCCTTTTTCAACTTCATCCCTTATGTAGTTGAATCTCCGCTCAATGTGCCTTGTCTTTTGATGTGCATGGGGTTCCTTGATTTGAGACGTTGTCACAAAAGATCTCTAAGGGATCTTGAATGGTAGAGACTACCCCTAGGTCGGCAATGAATTTCTTTAACCATGCAGCTTCCTGTGCTGCCAATGAAGCGGCGATGTATTCCGACTCTGTAGTGAACAATGTTACCATATCCTGCTTTGAACTCTTCTAGGATACTGCCCCTCCATTCATAATAATGACATACCCCGATTATGATCGAGAATCATCTCGATCAGTTTGGATACTCGCATCGTGTAACCCTTTACAATGAGTTCCTCTTCACCAGATCTGTATATTTGAAACATATCCTTAGTCCTCCTAAGGTATTTTAATATACTCTTAATAGCCATCCAATGACTATTCTTGGATTCTGCTGATGTCTGCTTGTCATGCTTAAAGCGCATGACACATCCGGTCTAGTGCATATCATTGCATACATGATGGATTCTATAGCAGATGCATATGGGATTTCCTTCATCCTTTCTTGCTCATCCTTTGAGCTTGGACATTGAGATGCATTCAATATTGTCCCACTTTAAATAGGTACCAAACCTTTCTTAGAGTTCTCCATCTTTAACCTTTTCAAGATTTTATCAATATATGCACTTTGGTTTAAACCTATCAACCGCCTTGATCTATCCCTATAGATCTTTATTCCCAAAATATAGGCGGCTTCACCAAGATTTTTGATGGAAAAACAACTTCCAAGCCAGGTTTTAACACCTTCCATGGTTGGAATGTCATTTGCAAACAGTAATATATCATCAACATACAATACTAAGAATGTGATGATGCTCCCACGAGCCTTCTTATACACATAAGCTTCATCAGCATTCTTGATGAATCCAAACTTTTTGATTTCTTCATCAAAACATTGATTCCAACTTCTCGATGCTTGTTTCAATCATAGATTGATTTCTCTAACTTGCATACTTTATTAGGATATTGTGGATCGACAAAACCTTCAGGTTGAACCATATAGACATTCTCTTCAAGATGTCCATTAAGGAAAGTAGTTTTGACATCCATTTGCCAAATCTCATACTCATTATATGCAGCTACGGCAAATAATATCCTAATTGACTTTAGCATTGCCACAGGCGAGAAGGTTGCATCATGGTATGTAGTTGGTTCATCCGAGTCAATTACATAGCATCCATTCATGAAAAATCCATATCTTTCGGGTGGATAGCTAGTTCTACCAGATCTGCGAACGTTTTGTGTGTATGATCAACCACTTGATCATTATCAATAACCTCTTATTGAATGTTAGTATCAACCAAACATGTATCAGCTTATGGTTCTTGATCCTCATCAAGTTCCACTGTTCTATCAGTAGTTCCTTCTATAAGGAATTTAGTTTCCAAGAACTCAGCCTTTTGAGCAATAAATACCTTTTGCTCTGTTGGATTGTAGAAGTAATATCCCATCGAGTCTTTGGATATCCTACAAAGATACACTTAGTGGATCGGCTTTCTAACTTGTTTGGGGTGTTCTGCTTAACATAAGCTTCACAACCCCATACCTTTAAATATGACAATGATGGAACCCTTCCATGCCATATTTCAAAAGGTGTCTTATCTACTTTCTTGGCTGGGGCCATATTCAGAATACGGGCCACGGAGAGCAATATGAAACCCCAAAATGACATAGGTAGTGTGCTTCTAGCCATCATAGATCAAACCATATCCAATAGGGTCCGGTTTCTCCTTTAAGACACACCATTATGCTGTGGTGTTCGGGTGGAGCAAACTATGAGACAATCCCACAACTCCTAAGATGATCTTCAAAGGAATCACTAAGGTATTCACCTCCTCTATCCAAACAAAGAAACTTTGATAGTTTGTTGAGTTGATTTTCTACTTTATTCTTGAAGATTTTGAACGTTTCAAAAGCTTCATCTTTGTTTCTTAACAAGTACACATAACCATAATGACTATAATCGTCGATAAAGGTAATGAAGTATCTTTCACCATTCCTTATCATTGCTTTAAAAGGATCACATACATCTGAATGATTTAGGTGAATCAATCATTTATCCTTACTAGGTTCACTACATCATCTTCCTCAAGTCCCTTACTAGTAAATGATTTAGGTGAATCAATCATTTATCCTTTTGTTACAGTTGTCATGTTAAATCCAGAGTCATAGAATGGTCATTCCCTGTTGATTTAACTTAATCAGGCCTTAGACATCATACCCTCAATGAATAAGAGGAACAAATCCATCTTGACTACATACATTTCTCATAATCACTTGTATCACACGTGAAACTAGCCTTATGTACTGTCCATATTTCAGAAACAGCAAAGAACTAGATCAAAGTATATATTTGGTGAATATCAAAACCCAATATGTATCTTAGGTCGGAGGATACAATGATATTCGCCTTTACTCAAATTTACTTATGATTAATTACATAATTCCATGTATTAAAATTTGAGAGCGGGTCAGTTCAATATTTGTATCCCACAAATATCTATGCACCTTGGTAGCAACCTCTTGCTCTATATTCATACCTTATGAATATCCACCAATCCAAGTTCATAATAGTCTTACCTTCATATTTGTTCCCACAAATATGACCGACTATGGACATTTAGAATAATAAACATATTCATGAATCTAAACACGCTAAAATAGAACATAACTCATAGTATCATAATCATATATAAATATGAGTCAAAATAACAATTGTTCCAATATTTAAATACTAAATAGATCAAGTCCAATCACTAGAATATCGAAGTTCTAAGGCATAAATATGACTCTCATGCTTTGGCCTTTCAAGGAGCTTCGTGAGTGGATCCACAGTATTTTGATCAGTGTAAACTTTGCGAATACATATCTTTCCTTTTTCAACTTCATCCTTATGTAGTTGAATCTCCGCTCAATGTGCCTTGTCTTTGATGTGCATGGGGTCCTTGATTTGAGACGTTGTCACAAAAGTTCTCTAAGGGATCTTGAATGGTAGAGACTACCCTAGGTCGGCAATGAATTTCTTTAACCATGCAGCTTCCTGTGCTGCCAATGAAGCGGCGATGTATTCCGACTCTGTAGTGAACAATGTTACCATATCCTGCTTTGAACTCTTCTAGGATACTGCCCCTCCATTCATAATAATGACATACCCCGATTATGATCGAGAATCATCTCGATCAGTTTGGATACTCGCATCCGTGTAACCCTTTACAATGAGTTCCTCTTCACCAGATCTGTATATTTGAAACATATCCTTAGTCCTCCTAAGGTATTTTAATATACTCTTAATAGCCATCCAATGACTATTTCTTGGATTCTGCTGATGTCTGCTTGTCATGCTTAAAGCGCATGACACATCCGGTCTAGTGCATATCATTGCATACATGATGGATTCTATAGCAGATGCATATGGGATTTCCTTCATCCTTTCTTGCTCATCCTTTGAGCTTGGACATTGAGATGCACTCAATATTGTCCCACTTTAAATAGGTACCAAACCTTTCCTAGAGTTCTCCATCTTTAACCTTTTCAAGATTTTATCAATATATGCACTTTGGTTTAAACCTATCAACCGCCTTGATCTATCCCTATAGATCTTTATTCCCAAAATATAGGCGGCTTCACCAAGATTTTTGATGGAAAAACAACTTCCAAGCCAGGTTTTAACACCTTCCATGGTTGGAATGTCATTTGCAAACAGTAATATATCATCAACATACAATACTAAGAATGTGATGATGCTCCCACTAGCCTTCTTATACACATAAGCTTCATCAGCATTCTTGATGAATCCAAACTTTTTGATTTCTTCATCAAAACATTGATTCCAACTTCTCGATGCTTGTTTCAATCCATAGATTGATTTCTCTAACTTGCATACTTTATTAGGATATTGTGGATCGACAAAACCTTCAGGTTGAACCATATAGACATTCTCTTCAAGATGTCCATTAAGGAAAGTAGTTTTGACATCCATTTTCCAAATCTCATACTCATTATATGCAGCTACGGCAAATAATATCCTAATTGACTTTAGCATTGCCACAGGCGAGAAGGTTGCATCATGGTACGTAGTTGGTTCATCCGAGTCAATTACATAGCATCCATTCATGAAAAATCCATATCTTTCGGGTGGATATCTAGTTCTACCAGATCTGCGAACGTTTTGTGTGTATTGATCAACCACTTGATCATTATCAACAACCTCTTATTGAATGTTAGTATCAACCAAACATGTATCAGCTTATGGTTCTTGATCCTCATCAAGTTCCACTATTCTATCAGTAGTTCCTTCTATAAGGAATTTAGTTTCCAAGAACTCAGCCTTTCGAACAATAAATACCTTTTGCTCTGTTGGATTGTAGAAGTAATATCCCATCGAGTCTTTGGATATCCTACAAAGATACACTTAGTGGATCGGCTTTCTAACTTGTTTGGGGTGTTCTGCTTAACATAAGCTTCATAACCCCATACCTTTAATATGACAATGATGGAACCCTTCCATGCCATATTTCAAAAGGTGTCTTATCTACTTTCTTGGCTGGGGCCATATTCAGAATACGGGCCACGGAGAGCAATATGAAACCCCAAAATGACATAGGTAGTGTGCTTCTAGCCATCATAGATCAAACCATATCCAATAGGGTCCGGTTCTCCTTTAAGACACACCATTATGCTGTGGTGTTCCGGGTGGAGCAAACTGTGAGACAATCCCACAACTCCTAAGATGATCTTCAAAGGAATCACTAAGGTATTCACCTCCTCTATCCGAACAAAGAACTTTGATAGTTTTGTTGAGTTGATTTTCTACTTTATTCTGAAGATTTTGAACGTTTCAAAAGCTTCATCTTTGTTTCTTAACAAGTACACATAACCATAATGACTATAATCGTCGATAAAGGTAATGAAGTATCTTTCACCATTCCTTATCATTGCTTTAAAAGGATCACATACATCTGAATGTATGATTCCCAATAAATCTTTTGCCCTTTGGTTAGTACCACTAAAGGGTTCCTGGTCATCTTTCCTTGTAAACAAGATTCACACTTATTAAATTAACCCTTTTTATTTGCTTCCAAAAGACCATTCTTTTGAAGTGTTTGAATACGATTCTTCTTTATGTGACCAAGACGACAATGCCAAAGATATAATTCACTTAAACCCATTTATAAGTTTCTTGGTGCTTTATTGGTATAACGAGTTGTTAAGGATGAGTCATCATGAACCAATTCATAAATACCATTAAAAGGCATAGCCTTAAATAAAATATATAATCCATAAAAACACAAATACCATCGTTTACAAACTTTAATACATAACCAAATTGTTTTAGAAGGGAAACAGAAATTATGTTCCTAGTCAAAATAGGAGCATACAAAACATTCTTCAAAATGACTTCCAAACCACTTGAAGCTTCAAGATATAGTCTCTTGGGCTTCGACATCAACTTTTGCTCTGTTTCCCATGTAGAGACTAGTATCCCCTTTCTTAAAATGCTTATTTCTTTTGAACCCCTGTAACAAATTGCAAATATGAGTTCCACATCGGTATCTAATACCCATGTGTTTGAAGAAATAATATTAAGTTCAATATGGATCATGAAATTTGTACCTGATCCTCTTGTTTCTCAACTCCTTGAGATAGATTGGACAATTCCTCTTCCAATGTCCCATCTCACCACACTCAAAGCATGGATCGTTCTCCGTAACCTTTGGCTTCTTAAGCCTCGGTTTTGGAGGTCCCGCTTTAGTCTTTCCCTTACCCTTTCCTTTGATGTACCCCTTGCCTTTGGCAACATTTGCCTTGGGTTCGGGGTGATGTCTCTTCTTGTTGCCACCCTTATTGATCATGAGAACTGGTAAAACCCTTTTACCCATCCCGCCTCGGTTGTTTTGAGCATTACATGAAGTTCCCCAATGCTCTTGTCCCATCCATTCATGTTATAATTCATGATAAAAGTCTCAAACTTCTTGGTTAGACCATTGAGGATCAAATCCATGGCCAACTCTTTTGAGACGGGACAATTCAGCCTTTCAAGGCGATCAATGTGGCTTTTCATCTTCATCACATACGATGATACAGATTGGGTTTCTTCCATTCGACATGCATGAAGCGCTCGAACCGTTTCGAAGCGCTCTACCCTCGCTTGTTGAAGGAATAATTCCTTCAGCTGGGTAATCATGTCGTATGCCCCGTGATGTTCAAATCCTTTTGAAGCTAGGGAATCATGGTTACCAACATGAGGCAAGAAACTTGCACAGAATCCTTAGTGTGCTTAACCCAATCCTCGTAGGCATCAACATCATCAATGTTGGGTTCATCGGGAATAGGATCGTCCAACACATAGGATTTCTTTTCTTTCTTGAGAACAATTCTCAAGTTTCGAAACCAATCCATGAAATTATTGTGATTGAGACGATCCTTTTCCAGGATAGTTCTCAGTGACAGGTTATGGACGGTCGGGGAGGTAGCGTTGTTATTATTTGCGGCCATTACTAAAATATAAATAAAGTTCAATTTTAGTATTTTTAAAATGACATTTTAATTATTAATACCCTTTCATGTCTCATAGACAATTAATAATTAAAATCTAGAATCCAACGTTTCATTCAAATAATAGTTAGGTGACCTTTATCCCATTATTTAAATTAACAAGGTAGTCAACTTTTGACAATTGCAACCCTTTGCAACTTCTAGTTTATGGGATCGGTTAAACATCTTTATGTTTAGTGGCATGTTTAATCCTATCAACACCATTGTATGTCATGCTTTGATGACCTATTCACATGGTTTCTAACTCAAGTCGTCCTACTTACACACACGTGTGAGTTTACACATACAGGTGGTTAGGTGACCTTTATCCACAAATATGCTAAACCCACCGCAAACACACAAGTTCCCTAAATGTTGTTAGGTGACCCTTATCCCACAAATAGTTCCCTAGTGATTCGACTGTTGTATAAAAGGATGGTGTTAAACTTGTTTAAAAGGATTTTCTTTCCACTAATTCTAGTTATGAAAACATTTTGTACCTTACATTTGCATGCATTCAAATGCGTGGTACATTAGTGAAACCAATTACCAAGGTTCTTTTAATAAAACCCAATTTTATTGCGAAAACATTAACCTTTAATAAAACCATTTTATTACCCATGTTAATGTTTCCAAAAGAACCGTTTGAAGCCTGTTGTTGATTTGAAATTGTTTAATAGTGCATATCCAAATATCACAAGAACAATAAATTAAATCAACCATACAAGCAACATATACAACAACAAGTTCATAACTATAGCCAACTAATTTAACATCACTTGTTGACCGAAACAAGTGAGTTATTTAGGTCCTTCCTAAGGGTAACACTTGTGTCGGTGAACTCCCACTTGATCCCGCATCCAAATGTTTCAAGTGTCAACTTTGTGTTGTGATTCTCCTATTAGATTTGAGCTTCAAAATGGACTTAAAATTCTGCACCAAACCCCTTTGCGCCTTCAAAATATGTTTTCAGTTATTGGGCTTAAATCCCATTAAGAGCTATAAAGCCCTTTGGGCACAAAATTGGCCCAAATCGAAAACATCCTTGTTGCATCTTCTTTTACAAATTATATATCCGATATACATTTTCTAGTAAAAGTGAATGCAACTAATCTATTTATTTACATACCAAATGAAATAAATATTTTACATAGCCAATAGGAAGAACAAATACATTTAATTATTACAACCCTTTGATAATCAAATACAGTCACAACACATCCAAACACAAGGTCTCGGCTAGGTTATTAACATCAAGATACATATCTAAGTATGTAATCAAAAATCCGAGAGTTTTCCCCTTGAATCACAGATTTTCGGTTAATGTAAAAAAATGAATATCAAGATTCTACTCCAAACAACTAAATCATCCAAATGATTAAATTTTTCAAGATTACAATATGCATGTAAAGTAGAATCTTGAAAAACAGGGGAAACACAGACCAGAATTCTCGGTCTATTGGTGAATTAACAGCAAGAAACCGAGAATTCAGTCCACATGAAGCATGTATCCATATAACCGGCTCTTGATGCCATTGTTGGGGATTTCACAAGTTTATCAGAGTCATTTTATCCTTATAAAATGAAAAAAGCAGCAGAATTTGAATGAAAAAACTTGTTACAGTTAATATATATAAACCAACTATATATCTGTTAAAACCCGTAATGGATCGTTATATGGAAAACCATGCTTACAAACAACCATTGGGTGTTTAGAAATCTACCTCTCAAATGGGACAGAGGAAGAAGATCTTTGATCGGCAGCTTCCAAAGTAGGAAACCTCAAGCTTGTCTACCCCAAGCTTCCAACAACACACCAGGTTGCTAGGATTTTTCTACACATGAATCGAGTTCTGTTCTTGGTTTCTTCGACCGATAGAGAGAAAAGCAACAGGAACACCAATTTGCACCTTTGTGTGTGTTGTCAGTTATCAGAGAGAGTGATTGAATGCAATCATATATTGCACGTCCTATGAAACTGAATTTTAGAGTGAGAAAAGTGGGCGGGACCCATCCCTTTAACCCATCCGCATTTCTCTAATATTCATCCGCATTAGTAAATGCGGATGAAAACTGTTGGGTTCAACAATAGAATAAACTGAAGCTTACCAAATGATAATCACAGCCGACTGGAGATCTCATTATACAAGTTCAAAGACCAAGTTGATAAACAGAAGAAAAAACAAATACAAGACAAGTCAACATCAAGACATGAAGAAAAGTCAAAATTAGGTCTTGATGTAATAATAGTATAAATAGACCCACTAGTGCATTTTTGCAAGTGTGGTTCAAGAGTGATTCTTGTGTGTGTGTATTGATGGTGTGAATCACCACCAAGGAGAAACTCTCTCCTTTGGATGGGTTGATCTTAATCCATCTTTGTATTTGATTTTCATTGTAATTTGTTCATCAATGTCAATGAAATCATATACTTATTATCATTGCTTCTTGTATTCTTTGATTCACACACATCACCCATCTTAATTTTGAAATTTTCGAATTTGAAAATGATGAATCCTAAGATCCAAGCTCATTGAATCTGAAATATTGATTTAGCAAAATGGTATCAGAGTTGTTGGTTGCTGGATTCATCTATTTTCAGATCTGATTTCATCTTTAATGATGTCTAGAACAAAGAAGAAACAACAAAAATGAAGAACAAAGTCTCTGTTCATCTAAACCCTCACCTGTTCATCAGCAAAATCAACAAAATTCAAGAAATCTTTCAAGCATCGTATGAATTGAAAATGATTCATCAGGTTACTGAACAAGATTATTATCGAAAATGAAGAAGAAACTGAAGACAATGTGTTGTTCATCAAAATCAGCTTCAAAATCTGATGGGTTTCATTGTGGTTCAGAATCGATGATGATTCATCATTGATTCTTGTCCTTCATCAAGAAAGTTTCTGATTTGTATGAAATCTTGTGTTCGAAATTGATTCAAGAACACTATCTCAGCTGCTGAAACACAACTGAATGCATCTGTGTTTGGTTAGTAGAATTGCACACATGATGTGCTTTGGGATCCAACTAATATGTATTCTTGTGCATCCTGTATTGAATGCTGATGATGATTCGAAAACAAATGCTGATAATTTCATACAAATGTGGATGGTGTAAACTAATGCTGATGAATTGCATACAAATGTGGATGTGTAGCATGTAAATGCGGATGTATGAGTTCTCAAAACATACAAATGCGGCTAACATCATACAAATGCGGATGTGTGCAAACAAATGCTGATAAGTTGCATACAAATGCGGATGATGTGCTGATAAATGCGGATGTGAGTTCTCTCAAAACATACAAATGTGGCTATACATCATACAAATACGGATGGTTGAACATTAATGCAGATTCATTATGTTACACTTGTGCAACAAATGTGGCTGCCTTGATGAATAAATGCGGATGAGCTACTCACCTAATACGGCTGAGTTAATTTCATATGCAATAAATTCAACAACAAATAAACTAAAATGCAATTCATCCAACAACAAAATGATAAACAGATGATGAACAGTTGTCAACAACAAACAAGAAAAAGACATCATCATGAATGCGGATGATTGCAACCAACAGGCACGTCCATTTTGAGCATTCAAAACAAAAGAAGAAATCAACTTTGGTCATGAAATCATTGATTTATTCAGGGATTTGTACAACTGTCAGATACTCCTTCTGAAGTACTTGAATTCATCTTCTGTGATGACGTTTTACACCCGTGTCTATCTACTGAGCGGAACAGTTAGACAGACTTTAATCAAGGGAAATGACAGTCAACTAAAGAATGAAATTATCAAGTTATTTTAGAGATTCAAAGAGTGGAAGTGTTCTCAAGATTGATTTATGTTCCTGATGTTGTTTATTGAAGTTCAAAGCCTCATCATATGCCTAATACATTCTAATCCTTTGAGTGTGATATGAATAGTATTCCAAAAATGATACGACCCATATCCATTGCACTAAGTATTCTCAAAGAGATTCTATCCTTTGTCAGAAATATATTAGAATAAGCTTAATCTGAGGGGGAGAACTACAGTAAACTGTTTCAGAACATCAGTTGATCAAGAAAATATGTGTCAGAGAAGATCTTCAAAGTTAAAGTTTGGCAAGCATCAGTTTAGGGGGAGTATTGTTGGGTTCAACAATAGAATAAACTAAAGCTTACCAAATGATAATCACAGCGACTGAAGATCTCATTATACAAGTTCAAAGACCAAGTTGATAAAAAGAAGAAAAACAAATACAAGACAAAGTCAACAAGACAAAGTCAAGATCAAGACAAGAGAAAAGTCAAAATTAGGTCTTGATGTAATAATAGTATAAATAGACCCACTAGTGCATTTTTGCAAGTGTGGTTCAAGAGTGATTCTTGTGTGTGTGTATCTGATGGTGTGAATCACCACCCAAGGAGAAACTCTCTCCTTTGGGTAGGTTTGGTCTTAATCCATCTTTATATTGATTTTCATTGTAATTTGTTCATCAACATCAATGAAATCATATACTTATTATCATCTGCTTTTGTATTCTTTGATTCACACACATCCACCCATCTTAATTTTGAAATTTTCGGATCTGTAAATGATGAATCCTAAGATCCAAGCTCATTGAATCTAAAATATTAATTCAGCAAAAACTCTAACCGCATTTGTAAATGCGGATAATTAACTCCATCAGCATTTCCAAAATGCACATCCGCATTTGTAAATGCGGACGAACAGTTCATCAGCATTCCTAAATGCACATCCGCATTAGTAAATGCGGATGATCAGTTTCATCGCATTTCCTTAAATGCTCATTCGCATTAGTAAATGTGGATGAAGAAATTCCTTCAGTATTTTCACAAATGCACATCCGCATTTGTAAATGTGGATGAGAAACATTCATCCGCATTTCCTCAGTAACACATCCGCATTAGTAAATGCGGATAGTAACAAAGAGATGCGGACAAAAAAGACTTGTATTGTTTGTTCAACCATTTGAATAACAATACAAAGTACTCTCTCTTTAGAATAAATTATCCATATAACTTATTCATAACACTAGTGCAAATATTTAGAAACCCAATTTCTAAATACTTCAAGTGTCAATATTTATTTACATTATCATATCATAAAATAATATTGTAGGTGTTTGTCTAGCTTGTTATTGGGTATGACCCAACTTGGATCATAACGTACTAGCCACATCAATTCAATATGTCTTGGGCAGACCGTTCCCAACAACAACCATCGTCTCGTCTGATAAACACTTTTTCAAATTTGAGACATGAAATACATTGTGAATTCCACTCAACGAATCAGGTAGGTCTAATCGATACGCCACTCGACCTATTCTTTCTAGAATCTCAAATGGTCCAATGTATCTCTGGTTAAGCTTGCTTCTTTTTTCGAATCGAATATAAACCTTTCCACGGTGAGACTTACAGTAAAACTTTGTCATCGACCTGAAACTCCAAAGGTTTCCGTCGCTTGTCTGCATAGCTTTCTATCGGTCACGTGCTGCAGCCATACGGTCCTTATCTGTATAATCTTTTCAATAGTCTCGTGCACCAACTCGGGGCTGTTAGTTGACTATCACCAATTTCCGCCCAGCAAACTGGTGATCTACACTTCGCCCGTACAAAGCCTCAAATGGTGCTGCCTTAATGCTGGTGTGATAACTATTGTTGTAAGAAAATTCCACCAATGGTAGGTGAACTTCCCAGTTATTCCAGAAATCAATCACACAAGCACGTAACATATCCTCCAATGTTTGAATAGTACGTTCACTTTGCCCATTCTTCTATGGATGGTAAGCAGTACTCATGTCTAGATGCGTACCCAAAGATTTCTATAATGATTGCCAGAAATATGATGTGAAACGAGCATCACGGTCAGAAATAATTGAGATCGGTACACCATGTCTTGAAACTATCTCCTTCAGATAATTCGAGTTAACTTGTCCATTTTATCAGTTTCCTTGATTTCCAAGAAGTGAGCAGACTTAGTTAACCGATCTACAATAACCCATATCGTGTCACAAACAGTAGGAGTCTGGGTAATTTTGTAATGAAATCCATCAAAATCAGTTCCCACTTCCATATAGGAATCTCAGGTTGTTGTAGTAACCCAGATGGCTTCTGATATTCAACCTTAACTTTCAAACAGCTTAGGCACTTGCTCACATACGTAGCTACGTCTGCCTCATATTAGGCCACCAATAGTGCGCCTTCAAATCATGATAGATTTTTGTCAGAACCAGGATGTATAGAATACTTAGACTGTGTGCTTCACTCATAACCAAGTCCCTTAGATTCCATACAAAGGCACCCAAAGTCTGTCCATGAAGTAATGAATTCCATCTTTTTACCTCCAACTGTTTGTCCATTCCCTGTAAAGATTCAGACCAATGTTTTCCGCTTTCAAGGCTTCTGTCTAAGCTTCTCGGATTTGTTCAGGCAAGTGAGTGCTAATCGTAAGCTGTAAAGCTCGCAATCATGGGGCTTAGCAGTTCCCTTTCTACTCAACGCGTCAACGACTACATTTGCCTTTCTAGGGTGATATTGATAGCGCAATCATAATCATTCAACAATTCCACCTAGCGTCGCTGCCTCATATTCAACTCCTTTTGCTCAAAGATATGCTGAAGACTCTTGTGATCAGTGTAGATGGTGCACTTGGTACTGTACAAGTATGTCTCAGATCTTCAAGGCAAAAACTACCGCACCCAGCTCCAAGTCATGGTGATGTAGTTTCTCGTGTACTTTTAGTTGTCTCGAGGTGTAGGCTATCAACTTATCACATTGCATCAAGACAAACTAAGTCCTTGGATAGAAGTATCACAATAAACCATAAAATCATCACTTCCCTCCGGTAATGCCAATATCGGTGCGCTACACAGTTTTTGTTTGAACAACTGAAAAGCGGACTCTTGACTCTCTCCCCATTTATACGTTATTCCTTTATGAGTCAAGGCTGTGAGGGTTCAGCAATCTTAGAGAATCCCTCAATAAAACGCCCGATAATATCCTGCCAGTCAAGGAATTACCGTATCTCACTAGGCGTCTTGGGAACCGACCAATTCTTTATCGCTTCAATCTTTGCAAGATCAACATGTATACCTTTCTCGTTAACAATATGACCCAGAAGTTGTACTTCACGTATCCAAAAATCACACTTGGAAAACCTGGCGTACAGTTGTTCCTTTCTAAGTAATCCAAGATAAGACGAGGTGCACTTCATGTTCCTCCTGGTCTTCGAATAGACCAATATGCCGTCGATAAACACAATAACAACTAATCGAGATAGGGTTTGCACACACGATTCATGAGATCCATGAACACTACTGCATTTGTCACCCAAATGGCATGACCAAGAACTCATAATGACCATAACGTGTGCGGAATTTTGTCTTTGAGATGTCTTCCTCTCGGACTCTCAGTTGATGATAACCAGACCTCAAATCAATCTTAGAATAATAACTCAATCCTTGAAGTTGATCAAACAAATCATCTATAGAGGTAAAGGATATCGGTTCTTGACTGTAACTTTATTCAGTTCTCTGTAGTCGATGCACATTCGAAATGTGCCATCCTTTTTCTTGACAAATAGAACAGGTGCTCCCCAAGGTGATGAGCTTAGGTCGAATAAACCCTTTATCCAACAGCTCCTGCATTTGTGCAGATAGTTCCTGCAGTTCGCTCGGGGCTAACCGGTAAGGTGCTCTCACGATCGGAGCCGCTCCGGGAGTCAAATCAATCTGAAACTCAACTTGACGATGAGGTGGTAGTCCAGGAAGATCCTCTGGAAACACCTCTGGAAAGTCACAAACTACCGGAATATTCTCTATCTCTTTTCTTCCTGTTTTGTCGGTTATAAGGGCTAATATGGCTAAGCGACCCTTGCGTAGCCACTTCTGCGATTTCATAAAGGATATGATGCCTATCACAGCACCACTTTTCTGCCTTTAACCAAGAGAAATTCCCCATCCAGGAGAGGAATGCGGATAATCTTCTCGTGGCAAATGACTTCTGCCTGCTTCTCGGATAGCCAATCCATGCCACGACCACATCAAAACTCCCAAGTGTAATAGGCATGAGGTCTATGTCAAAACTATGACGAGCAAGTTCTATCTCGCAACCCTTAAGGATGTGTGTCATGTGGATTTGCTTACCGTCAGCTAATTCTACCTTTTATTAGATTCCAACGGAGAAGGCATATCACTTAAGAGACTACTAAACTTAGTAGAGATAAAACTTCTATCGGCTCTAGTGTCAAACAATACAGTTGCAAAATGACCATTAACAGGGAATTTACCAGTAACAGTAGTAGGGTTGTTTAGAGCCTCACCTGAACCCATGACGAAGGCTCTACCTTTAGCTCCAGTTGTTGCCACCGTTGCCATTATTGTTGTTGTTGTTTCCACTATTGCCAGCGCCATTCCCATTTTTCTTCAACTAAGGACAATTTCTCTTGTAGTGTCCTCCTTTCCATATTCAAAACAACCTTTTGGTGTTTCTTGGGGTTGCTGAGGCTTCTTCATCAATTCACCACAGTAATCCTTTGCCCGTGTCCAGCCTTACCACAACACTTAGCATCGAAAGTTGTTACACCTGCCAGTGTGGAGATAGTTACATCGATTACATTTTGGATACTTCCCCACGTATCCACCTTGTCCCTGAGATGAAGAAGATGACTGATTGAAACTACGATGTTGTCAAACCTCCTTTGTTGCTGTTGATGCTGATGCTGCTGAGTGTGGTGTTGTTGCTGCTGATGTTGCTGAGATTGGTTGTTTGACGAAGATCCTTGTTGCCAGAGTTATCCCACTTGCGTTTATTGTCAGGCATGCTTGCCACAGCACCTCGTTTGGTAGCTTTCCTACTCCACTGCTTGGTCAGTAAGCTTGTGAGCCAATCGAATAACCTGCTGAATAGTAAGGAGGTTCGCAGTAGATCATCTACTTGTATCTCTAGAACCAAGCTACCCAGATAAAGCTCAATTCGTTTGATCGGCGGGTCGATCATGCCAGGGCAAAGTGTCGCCAACTCGTGAGACCTCGTAATGTAAGCCTCGATATTAGATCCTTCCATCTTCAACTGCCAGAACTCAGCTTCCAGCTTCTGGACTTCATTGTAAGTACAATATTCATCATCATCATCGCTTTAAATTCATCCCACGGTAAAGCATTGCCATCACCTGGCCAAGCATCTACACCTGTGCAATCCACCATGAGAGCGCCACACCCTCAAGTGCCCCGTGGCGTATTTCACCTGGTCTGCCGCTGGACAGTTGCACTTGGCGAAAGACCGACTCGGTTTTGCAAACTACCGCACAAGCCCTACGGGCCCTTCAGCTCCACTGTATGTGTGGGGCTACAGTCCATGAAAGCCTTATACATGCATGCTGGCGGTCCTGTATTCAATGTTTTGGATTGTTCAGTCAAACCAAATGGATAAGCATCTAATAGAAGATTAGGTAGGTGATGACTAGGGTCAGGTTACCACAAATTAGGCAGCTTGAGCACCCAGCACTACCTGCACATGTTGATTGATTAAGGCGGCTAACTCAGCTGGGGTCATGTTTACAGCACCGGTACCACGTCCACTGGTACCCCGTCCACGTCCTCTACCTCGACAGTCCATATTTACTTTACATTCATAAATACAATAATGAGTAACATCCATAATATAATCTCATTGAAGTATGGTGAATAGTAAGAAATAATGAATTTGTCACAACCAAAAACATTTATAACCAAAATAATAACCAAAGACAAATAAATTGTAAACGATTCACAAAAATATTCATCAATGTCAAAATTTTATGTGTGTCAGTTGGGTGGGAAACAACTGTCCTACATAGGTTTCAATAAGAAAGAAACACTACGTAGTCCAAGTCAGATGAATAAGGAATTAGTCTAGTACATCAGACCCATAACTGTCCTCTTCCATCTCTTCTAATTCTTCATTAGGTTCCTCTTTAGGGTCTTCCTCGTTAGGGTCTTCCCCAGGTGCATGGTCATCCACAATCTGAAGTGCTGCTAGCTGTGCCTCCAGCTCAGTCACTCTATCATCGTCCCTACACTGTGAAGCTCTTGTGTGGAGATGCTCAAAAGAAAACTGACTTTTGAGGAGATTGAGCAGAAAGAGAGAGGAGGAGAAAGCTAAGGGGAGAAAGTTCAAGAGGTCTCGAGGTTTCATGGAAGCTACCATCAGGCTGCCCAGGCCAAATACTCAGGATGGTGAGTTGAGGGAAGCCAGGCTAAATACCTGGGGATCAGAAACTACACAAACCTTAGTGTAAGTGTTATAAAGCTCATCATACACCATCCATTATCATGTATATTCCATGAAAGCCTAAATTTCCAAAGTTATGCATCAAGTATTCATACAACCCAAACAACACAATTACCACCTAGACATCATCAACAAACATTCTAACATGATCCTAACATATAAACATGCTCAATTAACAATATCCAATGATCTACATAAATAAAGTTTCCCTTTCGGGAAAGTAACACCCAAAACCAAATCTAACATCCAATTCATTCAAAAATTCATCAACTTTATGCCTAATCAAGTTCATAACAATCATCTAAACATGATAAACATCATCAATTCATCATAATTCATCAATCTAATGCATAAAAAGTACTATTAATAGTAAGGTATGAACAACACTTAATTTCAATCATAGGTTCATCAATATTACACCTAATCTAGTTCATAGCATTCATAATCACCATTTAACATCAACAATCATCAAAACATGAATCTCATGAAGAAAAGTTTCCACTATTGGCCATGTATGAACTAGATAACAAAATGATGGATTTCTTGCACAATCTACATAGATTAACATTCATACAACATAACTAACATCATAGCATCATCAAACCAAACATCAATTTTGACTTATACCATGAAATGGAACTAGGGTTCGGCCAAAATCAAAAAACCCATGAAAACCAATCAAAATCTAACCTTTAATCACGTAGAAATCAGAATTGATGCTTGCTAACTTGTTGTAATGCTTGAATCACACTAAAAATTGATGCTTGTGCTTGTCTTGGTCGAATTCGCAAGGGGAGAGGGGTGGGGAAGAGGGTACGGCCGAAAGGGGGGGGTTAGGGGATAGGGTTGGGTTTTTACCAAATTTAAGTTTTGTAGTTTTTACAAATTAATCCCTCCTTGATCACATTTTATAAAAACTAATCTTTTTAACATTTTAACAACTTTAACTACAAAATACAAGTATTATTAACCCCCACAATAATCATGTATATTTTTCACTAATCACACAACACATGAAATAAATATACCCATAATAATAATCATGTATACTTTCACTAACCAACAACATGAAATAAATATAACATCTTGGCAAGTTACAAGATAGAATTTACAAATAATATTTAAAATATATAAATCACATAACCACAAATTAATAATCAAACATTATAATCAAGTTATTATCTAATAATCATGTTTATTATTATTAAGTCACCAACGTTCAACGATAACTAGTGTGTGCTCACGACACGTGTATGCAAGACCGAACGGAACTAACGGAGTTTGGTAACGGAAAATTACCGGATGTCACAGAGGATGCAGCATTGCTCCTCAAGAACAAGGAAGAAAGAAGATAGAAAAGGCTCTACAATCATGCTCCTACCCTCTCCCCCAGTTCAAGAAAGTCCTAAGATAGCGGCTATGGCAACTACACAACCTTAGGTAGACAAGGAAACTGATAGACTGAACTTGATCAACTACCTGAGTGCCACAGGACTCTATCAGGCATCTACACTTCTTCCTTTATTATATAAATATGTTGACTTTAAGTATCTCAAGCAGCTAGAGCAATAAGTCATCAAGGAACAAAAGGCTGCTAAAAGAAAACTAAGGGAAGAAGCTGCAAAGTCAAGAGCCATCATCTAATAGAGCCAAAAGAAGTCTGCTGACAGACAAAGGATGATGAGCTTCTTGAATCTGTATGATTCTCCGGAAGGAGGCTTAGTCTAATGTCTCTACCCACTATGGATGAGCATATTAGAGTGATCAAGCAGAAGATTAAGAAGGGAGAGCATGTTGACTTGCATTCTCCACCAAGTCCAGCTCAACCTGAAGTTAAGGTAAAGATTGAACCCCCTGAGACAACATAGTCTGGACCTAGCTACATCTCAGCTAACTTCATCTTCTGATCCATATAGGGTCCTTTTCTCTCTCCTTCTAAACTATAAGAGAAGAGAACCCAACTGAGAGAGACATAGTAGAAACAACCTGGTGCTTAAGAGCAGTCCTCTCAGTTAAAGACTTCAAAGAGGAGGAAAAGGATGGCCATGATTAGTTTTCTAAGAAGAAGACCAAGGCATCCACTACTACACTCAGGATAAGTCAAAGCATCCTGAGGTGGTGCAAGAAGAGGCTGCTCAACCAACTCCAGCTCAAGTAGAGCCTCTTGCAACTGGAAGACCCATCTTGTCCTAGACTTTTGCTACTAATCCAGACAGGTGGTATGTCATCAGAGATCAAGGAGGTCAAGATGTCTATTTCTGGCAAGACATGTTTGATCTTCCTCTACATGATCTCCATAACATGAGAAGATATTATGAGAGTCTGAGGGATCCTAACCGGATGATGAAGAAATGTATGGTCTTAATCCTAATGAGGACTATCAATATCTAAATAACTTCTCTGTATGGTAGCATTAGCCTAGGGGGAGTTTGTAAGGTTATATTAGAAGGCTGAAGTAACCAAGAAGCCAAAACAACCAGGAGCTTCCTGCATCCATGCACTGATGTACAAAGGTAGAAGTTACTCAGAAGTTTACACTCATCATAGAATTATTCTAAGTGTAAAATCTTTGAAGCCAAAGACCAAATCTTTCGAAGCCAATGATGAGTCTTCCGAAGCTTCAAAGACAAATTCTTCCAAAGCCAATAAAGTGAAGACTGATTTCTCCGAAGACAGAGAGGACATGCTTTCTCTGATCTACTTTTCCATAAAGCTGACTTACTATCCGCTGCAACTCTAAAGACTCACCAACTTATACAAGTTGGTGAAAAGTCCATGCTTTAATAAACTATATATTATGGTCTTGAGTCTGTAATTCCTACTTATACCTTTTATCCTATTTATAATATATTAGGATGTGAGCTATGGCATGTCATAGTCACTAGTCAAAAGGCAATCTACCTTGACTTTACATTGATCTTGTTGTCTAGATTAGTGTTTCTAGCTGGCCGTTGTAGGATGTAGTATAAAGTATCTCAGGTCCTTGTATTTTTTTATGCTTTGTAACACTTGTAAAAAACTTGAGAGCAATATACAGCATCCGTGAAAACCATATTAGTCTATTCTTTGTTCTTAGTTCTGTCTTATTTACTTGTTTTTAGCATCATTTACATAAACTCGGTTCCCCATTTGATCGTTAAGTGTCCACTCTCTTCATTGTGAGACTGTGTATTGACCCTCCCTTAAATCGGTCCAGCAATTTTCAAAGTATTGTGAAAATATAGATAATTGTAGGATTGAATATTGCAATCGTATCATTGTCATTTATCAGATCTGTTTGCGAAATCTCATACACCTGTTGATGATTTCCAATGAAGATCTATTTGCAAGAATTTAATGTATGATGATGAATGAATGATGAACAATTTAAGAACCCCTATTCATAAAAAATTTCATTCTTTCATATGGATGATGATGCTAGGGATTACAAAAGGGAGTTTGTAAGAAATTCTCTCTCACACACACTCAACCTGATTGTTTCCCTCACTAGGACTAATTCTCACTTAGTTTTTTCTTGTTAGTGAATGAGAGGATCAAAAATCAATGTTTGATTTGAACCAAGGCTCTGATACCAACTGTGAAAATCGATACTGATGGAACGAATATTGCAATCGTATTATTGCCGTTAATTAGATCTATGATGCGGAATCTCACAGACCTGTTGATATTTCAAGTGAAGATCTATACAAGATTTAATGTATGATGATGAATGAACGATGACCATTCAAGAACCAGATTCATAAAAAATTTCATTCATTAATATGGATGATGATGCTAGGAGATTACAAAGGGAGTTTGTAAGAAATTCTCTCTCACACACACTCAACCTGATTGTTTCTCTCACTAGACTAATCTCACTTAGTTTTTTTGTAGTGCTTACAATGCTTAGAGTATAAAAATGACTACACTTAGTCAATTTGTACTCTTACATAAAGAAGAAAATTACATTTAACACCTAATGATTACATAAAATTCTTTTTAAGTCTGATTAATTCTCTGTTGCTGATGCGTGACTGCCGGTGCTGACATCATTCGGGACGTCCTCTGATATGACTGTTGACTTTGACCACGGTGACCAAGTTTCCCTTTGGTCAATTTTCTTTGTTTTGATCGTATTTTTAGCATAGCTTCACCGTGTCGGTTTTTGTAATCATCATGAGATTTGGCACTCAGGTTTTGGTAAGTATCGTCTTCAAATAGTCCAACAATACTCCCCTAAGATGATGCTATCAAAACCTCAGGATTATCAAAACTTTGATGTTGATTGATGTTCAGTCTTGAAGTGCAGTCTTGAAGTGCAGTCTTGAAGTGCAGTCTTCTCCCCCTTTCTGGTAGCATCTTCTTAGAAGCTTCAAAAAAAGGCATTGAGAAAAGGATTTTGTTTCGGCATAAACAGACTTTGTTTCGGCACTTGATGGATGTTTCATCAGCTTGATCTTTTAGTCTTATTTTGAAGACTTGAAAATGAACCCATTTGCATACACTATGGATTGCACAGGTAGCAATATCAGCAGCTTTATCTCAACTTCAGAAGTGAAGGAGAAGCATCAGACATTCTTTAGACTTGATATATACTCTCCGTCAACAAAAGCTTTAGAGGGTGAGGAACTTTTGTGTATGAGACACCAAGAGGAGGATTCTTATCTTAGCAACTAGCAAAGATCTTTGAAGGAAGCAGGAGTGTTCACTTGACATCTTGAACTGAATGAGAGACTCAGGCATGTTGTGCAATTCATCACCTTCAAAAGTCTAACCTCTCGGTGAGTATTGCTTGAAAGTTTCACTCCTAAATCAATAAGACATGAAATCAGCCAAAACTAAGAAAAATACTAAAAAAGACAAATCTTTTTGGAACTTTAGATTTTTCAAAATTATGATATTTACAAGTATGAATCCTTCAACTGCAATGAGATCATACTAATCCACCTCTAAATCTAAAAATTTAAAATTGGAATAGACATAGACAAAGAACAAAGTTGACTGTAAGTTTTGTCCACTTAAACTCATGCAAGAATCTATTTTCAACACTTTGTGATATTTATCATGTTTTAGGTTTGATTAGATATGCTAATTGAGTACCCCACACTCAGAAGTATAGAAGAATAACCCTCCTCATGGAAGCAAGATGTCACTTTACATAACTTGAACCAGGCTACTTAGGGTTAAATTCTCATGATATGATCCACTTTGGGATTCTTTTGGATTGATCCACATGAGATTCTTTTACACTTCACTTTGGAAGTTGATCCTCATTAGGATCTTTTAGCTTTAATCCATATTAGGATTCTTTTCTTTGCTTTTTGGCATGCATCAGCACTTTTAATGCAAGGTCAACTAGGTCTGTGCTTAGCAAAACAAAAGTTATCCTTATGTTTACCCAGGTCTGTATTTACATACAACAAAGTAGAAACATATGCTTTTATCAATGAGGAAATTTATGAACCATTTCGCATGGTGTGTTTAGGTACACCACACAAGCAAACACTGGAAAAGTCATTGCTTACCAATACTAAGATGGTTTGGTCCACAATGCATATTGATTTAGTTATCATAAATAAGCTTATATTGAATCCAATCTGAGCCTACTGACATATCAAACAGAGCCTTATCGGTCTTTATGATCTGAAAAAATAGATGTAGACGATAGTAGATGAGTGTACTTCATTTCTCATGTAAATGCAGGAAGATTCAAAATAATTTCATAATAGTAATTTTTTGACTTTTTTCTATTTCTGTTTTTAGGATTTTGGTTTTGAGAAAATAAAAAAATGGCATATGTGTTATCAAATCAATAGAGATCATCAACAGTTAGTCCATGTAGCAATGTAATCAGACTAATAGATGGAATGAAACATCGGTTGTTTCTGCATTGCCATCATAGTTTTCTGTGAATGATTGATGTCACACCCCAACCTTGATGGCGGAAAAGTCGAGATGTGAGGGTTAAGATTGTTCACAGCACATAACGCTACCATAATTGTAAATATGATTATCATAAGATAAATAAACATTACATCCAAGAGTCTCAACGAAATAAAAATAACAAAAGTTCAAGTTTCCAAGTTTCAAGTCATATTATTTATTTCCTAGGTCCAAATCCTAGGTGTAAGCATGCTTCAAAAGATAATCATCAACCTTGCTGCATTCCTAAAACATGTTAAAAATAAAGGGTCAACTTTGAAAGTGGTGAGTTTCCATGGGTTAAGCATACATATATTTATAAAAGTTTACAAGTAGCCAATTCATGTCAATGGTTACGAATAAAGCAAGTTTATAGATAACATATAGCTACAATCAAACCTTGACAGATTACAAGATTACAAGATTAAACGATTAGCTAAGTGTACTTGGTTCCCATAGTGCTCAAGAATACGACACTAGGAGCCGGAAATACCTCGGCTTTAGCACCAAATAGGCTTGTCAGGCCCATAGATCTATGACGTCGCTAAGCTAGCAATAGTTAATGATTGTCAAATATAAGTTCATCATATAAGACTCACAATATACAAATAACCATGACAAAAAGTAAAGATGAATTGCATGTGCGTTTACAAGTATCAAGATGTTACAAGTGCAGTTTATAAGTTAACATGTTTCACCCAAAAATGTGTGAAATAAAGTAAAAGAGGGGCATGGAAAATCACCTTATATATATATATAAGATGATAACAAGAAATTAAACGGTGCTCCAGCGATTCCTTTTAAAAGATACCTAACGTATAATTTCAAGGTTAAGTTAAAGGTAATATTAACGATTAAACGCGAACTAGGGTTTCAATAGAATTTGGGGTTTTTATAAATAAATAAGGTAGCTATTGAAAATCATATATATATTTTAATCCAATGAAAGAAATATACCATTTAGGTAATTTAATACGAAGAAAAGAAATTAATACCTTTATAATACTTGTAAAGTTTAAATATAAGATGCAAATAAATTTTATAATTATTGAAATAAACATGATTAAACAATAATTAACTTATGACCAATAATAATTATTAATTTAAACTATTATTTAAAGTCTATTTTATAAAAATAATCTAAGTATGACATTTGTAAAAAAAACGTTTTATACAAAATAAAATATTAAAGTATTTAAATGAAGAAATTTACAGAAATTAATATGTGACTTTAAAATAATTAAAGTTTACAAAATGATTTTATAATTATTAAAATTTTTCTATAATTTCCTTAAAGGCTGAAAAGCCTTAAAAATATATGGTTGAGGGTGCCCGGGTTCGACCTGGGTCCCCTGTGGATGAGTCCGAAACTTAAACGGCGGGCCATCGCAGTGCCCAAATCTGATTAGGTTTAGGTTTGAATATTTAAAAGCAATTATTAAATAGAACCCCATTTGGCATGAACCCTAGAACGATGAATCCGAAATTGATCATCAATTCGATGTATTAACCAAATAATGTTGGGCTTATTCCCCAGATGGAAACGAGTGTGTGGATGTGTTCAACTTACCCGATTATGCACGAATTGAAATGGTTTTAACCCAGTTTAGCTTTAGTTCTTTATGCGATGAACAGGGAGTATGAATTCGATGTTTGTGTGAAGTTTTAGAGAATTGAGGTTGCAGAGAGTTGAAGGGTCAATTGGGATGATTCCCCTCTGTTATATAGATTCAATTTGGACGATTTCGCCCCGAATGGGTTTCGCCTTTGATTCGATTGTTTTGGTTATGATTAGATGAT
>JACCIY010000141.1:0-45083 GCA_025506505.1 Flaveria sonorensis | reverse complement strand
AAAATTTATACATTTACATGTAATAAAACACACCACATAAAATTCATACACACACATCCATGCACACCCAACATCCGTGAAAGCCCACTTCAATACCCAACCCCTTCATGCGCCCACTATCAATACCCAAACACACAAATCCCTTTATGCACCACTGCACTCTAACATGCATACATACTCCTTAATGCTCAACATGCTTACTCAAACACATGCACACATACAAACGGGCACATATACATAGCAACATAAACACTCAATGTATGCAGGACCTACCACGTACCACAACCATACAATACATGCAATTATAACACACATACATACAATCATACACACATACCGCCACACTGCAAAACACACACACAGCAGCCCACACACACTCACGTAAAACACATACGGCAGAAGACTCCTTCGAACACACTAACCCAAAACACACCCCAAGCCCGAACACGCATAAACGCAGAAGCTTTCGAGACCCAATTTGAAGCATTCCGCAGGAACTGCACTCGACGCATGCGATCAACAACAATAAATTCATTGAAACACATCTAGCATAAACATTATAGTAGCTTCACCTATAAACGCAGCCATAAACAAAACACGTAACCACACTAAACCGAAACAGAACATGGCAGAACGCGAACCAAACAACCCGAACCACCGCCGAAACCGTATGCGATAAGCACATGCGAACAATAGAGAAAACATACCGTACGGGTTATCATTGGAAGGCTGCGATTGATGAAGAAAAGTGCTACGGTTGAAGGGGCTGTCGATGCTAGAGGACAAGGCTGCCGGAGGTTTCTTGCTCACTATGGTTCCACGGTGGGGGCGTCGGATGAAGAGGAGAACCGAGAAGTTGAGAATGTGATTTTAGGAGAAGACTGGTGTCACACCCTCAATTTCCACAAACGGAGTATTACTTTAAGGCGTGTGACATACCAGGATCTAGCTACTAGTTACACCAAACAACACGTCAATTACAAAACATAATTATTTGTTAATGTTTGAAATTTCCAAAGACAGAGTTATTAATGTAAACATAATAATAGTTGCGGAAGCATAATAAATCTTAATTCTTAAATGGTGCAACACGCGCAAACCAATTACAAAAGTTCATGGAAAAATGTAAATGTATCACGTGTGATGATAAATGCATGAATGATATGATCCTAAGTGTGTACATCTTGAGAACCTGAAAGAAACAAGCTAAAATGTCAACACAAAGTTGGTGAGTTCACAGGTTTAACAGAAAACAGTGTGTAATAATAATGAAATCTAGATTTAGAAATCAAAGCATATGAGTAGGTAGCTAGCCCACAACAAGTCACTATGTGTATGAATTTCGCGACCGAGCTGATAGTAATAATGTAATGAATGCCCCGGCTGTGGGTACCAACCACAGCACAGTAAAACAGGCTAACCATTCACCCATTTGACCTCCAGTCAAGCTAGCGCGACTAGCCCGGGCGGGGTTTGTCAAACCCAGTAGATCTACTAACAATCACCTCGCTAATACCATATTAACGGTCCTAATGAAGCGTAGTGGTATCACAATAGTAAACCAGTACATGCAGTATTACAAATCTAAAGTAACGTACAGTTTATGAAAAACATGTTTCTCTCCCCCAAAATAGAGTATAGTATGAAAAGTGGAGCTGTAAATTCACCTTATAAGCACAACACAAGAGATAATGCAGAGAGTAAGTAATTAAATTTCCGAATAACCTGAATTTCAGTTAATATATAATTAATATTAATTATTAGATAACAACACTAGAATTGTACGGTTTCGCGTTTCACAACACGGTTACAGTATCGGTTATCGACTGTTTCTCTTTACATGTAACACACTCATATACCACTTCACTTCGAATACATCAAAACCCAATTATCACGCAAGCCAAATCATGTATAAAGATACTCCTTATATATTTTAATTATATGACTCGTTATAATAAAAACCCCATACGATTCTAATATGTCACACACACATCACAACTGTATAACGCCCCAACCGAAACACACACCCACACACACACACTCACACACACACACACACACATATATATATATATATATATATATATATATATATATATATATATATATATATATATATATATACATGCATGCACATAAACACCATGCAACCCACGGTTACCATATGGATACTAACACCTGCACACTATGCAATCTTTAAATCAAAAGTCAAACACACCATCCATGCACCATCCGTTGAATGTACATACCCCATCATGATATACAATTCATACATATATGAATGTCCATCACTGAAACACACTATACACATCTATGTATAACATGCATACCAACATATACCTACATATAACCCACGACACACACACGGCAGAAACACACACACACGTGCACACCAAGAGGAAAACCACATGCAAGAACAACACCCGAACACCAACATAAATACATACACGCATCGCATGAATCCAAATAAAATTAGTGAACACTACTAGAACATAACACGTCAACCCAATCTACCAAACCCCACACACCACCATACACACAGAAGAACCCGACTTCCACATCCCTAGAATCCGCATGTAACGTGCCCGATAACCGTAATTCGAAACCCGAAACCGTATAATGATGACACGAGAACGAGGAAAATTCATACCGAACGTGGCTACTTTGATTAGTTTTTGCGGCTGTCGGGAGGGGTTGGTTGTCGGATGCTTGCTGTTGTAGGGGAAAGAGCCGCCGACAATGATCGATTAAGAAGGGAAGCTGCCGAAGATGAGATGTCGAGAACAAAAGATGCCGTTGGGGAAAGAACTGTCGAGAGGTGGAGTTACGGCAGGTTAGGGTTCCGGTGAGGGGTAGTGGTCGATGGAGATTTGCGGTGAAGGGAGTTCGAAGAGGGGAAGGGGCCGGGTATAGGTAACCGAGAGAGAGAGAGGGAAAATAGGGAGGTTAGTTGAGGAACTTGGGTAGGTAGGTTAAGATAATCTAGTATTAGTTAATTACTTATATTATTAGTCTAATAAAATTGGTTAGTTAAATAATTTTAGTAATATTATTTATTATTATTTCATTTATTTGAAGGAAGTTATCTATTTACATTTTAACGAAACAGAACGATGACGGGAGTTTAGGTCGAGAGGTTAACCTGAAAAACTCGGGTTGTCACAATTGGTTGTCGTGGGTAGGAGAAGAAGGTTGTTAACCGAGAAAGGAGTGGGGTTTGTTAAGATTTGGATAACATGTTAAATAATTAATGGATTTAATTAATTAAAATGAGATTTAATGAATTAATAGTTAGTTAAATAATTTTAGTAATATTATTATTATTATTATTTCCTTTATTTGAAGAAAGTTATATATTTATATTTTAACGAAACAGAATAATGACGGGAGTTTAGGTCGAGAGGTTAACCTGAAAAACTCGAGTTGTCACAGTTTTTACCCATTAAAATCCAAAAAAAAAATAAAATCCGGTTAGACCACTGGTCCGGTTCCCGATCCGACCACCGATTCGGGACGAACAGGCCGCTCAAGCCCCACCAAAACAAATTGATGCGAACCAGTTCGGCCACATCTCCGATTTCTGGTCGGACTGGTTGGACCGGCCAGTCCGATCCGGTCTTCACAACATTGATCATAACATCTCACCCAAATAGACAAAAAATATGACTAGAAAGCCCAAGTGGAAACGAAGAGAATCTAATACATGAATGAAACAAAATTTCAGATTTAGGGTTATAATAAAAAGAACCCCTAACAAACAACATAATAATTAAATGAAAGCTTTCTTGACAGTGGAAGATTTAACGAAAAGAAACACATGAATCAAAACGTTACCCATAACCAACAAAGCAACATAAAAGCCTATGAATCCAGAGTCTTACAGCTCTGATATCATGTCATAAAACATAAATCTAATTGCAAAATGGGTAAAACAAATACAAAATGTAACATTTGTTTCGTTTTGAAAATGTAAACCCTAACCCCTTGGGTTAATTATGAAAATCAAGCACATTATTTAAATCATTTTGGTGAATCAAATGCAATAAATATGTTATTTAATTAATTTTATGTATTATATTATTCACTTTTTCATGTATTAATTTTTTGATCAATTTATAATAAATTCATAATTTATAAAATAAATCTTATAAAGTTTTAAAGTTTTATATGTCATTTATGAGTTTTAAAAATCAAACTAAAATAAATAATGAATTTTAAATTTTTATTAAGTTTATAAAGTTTTATAAAATAGTAATTAGAATTAATTATTAAATTATGGTTTTAATAAGTAAGGGGGTGATATGAAATTTTTAAAACTTAAATTAAAGTTTTTAGCATAAAATAATAAACACTTTAAACTACAGGGATCAAAAGTGTATATTCACTTTAATTCAACCCAAAACCCCACAACATCTTCCCCAACTCCAGCCATCCTCAGACCAAACCTCCGGTGGTCTCCGGTGGAGTTAAATCCTCCCAATCCGACCCAAATTAAACTAATCGAACCGCTCTTTCACTTCGTGTACAAGTTTCGAATCCAGAACATGTCTTAATTCGATTTATGACTATTATTACTTGTTCTATCAAAACCGAAACCCAAATCGAAACCAAATCTCAAATCGAAATCCAGTAAATTGCTTCATGTAATCAAACTGAAACGCAGCTGCAATCATTGTAATAAAGATACCATTATCAATAGGTTAACAAACGTTCAAATTGTTTCAAAATCAAACCCGAAACCCTCAATTCAAAGGCATTACTCGTTGATCTTGAAGCTGTTCAAATTGCATCTATTTAACAGAGGGGAAATGTTCTAATCAATCCCTTGAACCTCTCTGATTCATTAATTTCTCATACAATACACATTCAAACCGATTTCGATCATCACCGTCATCGCAACCTGCAACTCTAACGGAATCCATCTTCTGTAAGTTTTCAATTGCAATTAATTGAGGGCAAATGCTCATTAACATCTGAGAAAGCGACACACTCAAGCAATTAGATTATGATCAACAGAATCAACTTGATCAGATTACTCCTCAGTCGTGACTATTTCATTCTGTAATACCATCGAATCAATCATCAGTCAGGTATAATAAACACACACGTACACTCGGTTTTAGTTTGGGATTAAAAGCCTAACCTTTTGTTGATCAACAGAATTGAATTAGGGTTCAATTTGAGCCAAATCAATTCTAGGGTTTTACGTAGAACTTTATTTATTTATTTATTTCAAACTAAAAACAAGTCCAACTGGTTAACAATCACAACTTCTTTAAAAGGACCCAGGTTCAATCCCCAGGCACCCCATTATTTTTAAATCAATTTTTCTTTTATTTTTAAATTACAGAAAATTATTATTATATTATGATGTTAATAAAAAGTTTATTTTGTTAACTAAAATCATTTCAGAAATTATAATTTAATTATTGAAAATTTTAAAAGATATAAACTTTACATTTTATTATCTTTTAAATAATAAAAATGCTATAAAATTATTATCTTATAAGACTTAAAATTATATAAAATTTATTTTGTTAATCATATTTAATCTAGAAATCTTTATTTATTTTCTTGAAATTTTAAATCGTATAATTTTTCTATTTTTCTTTATTCAAAGGTTTAAAAATATAAAACAATTATAAATATATTTAAAAGTTTAAAAAAAACTTTATAAAATTGTTTTTAAATCCAACCTAAATTATATCAAATTATTTTGCAAGTCATTTAAATAATACTTTTGACCAAGTTTTAAATAATTAATTATTAAATTAATTAATTCTTTTTGATTCTTTAATAGTCACCCGTTTCTTAATCAATTATTATAAATTATGTATTTAAGAAATATTTAATTTCACAAATGGGTCACTATCATTTTCAATCCTAATTACTTAATAATATTATTCTATTTTAAATAGTAAAGTTAATACATTATTTTATTTAAACTATTTTTGTTAAACCCAAATCCTAAACTAAAACCCTAATTCAAATTTAGTTCTTTAATCATATTATTATTCTAATGATAAGAACCTTTCCTTAGGTTAAAACCGTGAGGAAACCATTGGTGTTTAAACTAGCATTATTTCTATTCAAAACATATTTAATTATCAATATGAGTATATATTGCCTATTTTTATGTTTTATTATTTAAGGAAATCATGTGATTCAATATTCAATTATTGTTATTCATTGTTATTCAATATTATTCTAAATTCAATTCAAGACATGCTATGTTATTACTTGCAATTATGTATTCATAGTTAGATAAATTTGATGATAATATAATCATTAATTCATGCAACTACGGTAACAATGAATAGATCTATTGGTTTGAAAAACCCACCCCATTTGTTAAGTCGCGTGGTGATTGGAACCTAAATCATTCATTCTATAAGGCTTCGTCTGCGGATCGAGTCAATTCAGTCATTAGGTTTGATTGTGTTGGTTTGTCTTTTATGTAACACTATTGTATTATAAGTCTTGACATTTTTATGTGAATTAAATTGTTTTCAATCATTTTAATCAATTTATATATGTATTCAAACCTGTGTTTACTCATCGGCTAATTCGTTAGCTGACTCGTTACTTTTTCACACGATTTCAAGAATGCAGATTTGTGGACTTCTATATGCACATTTAAGGCTTGGACTTAGTCAAAAATTAAAGATAATTTCATAATGTTTACTTGAATTTATATATAGTTGTAATGTATTATTTGATTAGTTTTATTCAATAAAAATGACATTTAATATTATTTCAACGCATTTACTATCATGTGCTATAAGCAATCAATTCACATTCGTCTGCTCTGATGATTCCGCCATCGGTCGGGGTGTGACACAAAAGTTATTCAATCTCAAACACACATGCAAATACCATACTTAAAATGATATTAAAACAAAAATTCATGATTGAAAATAATTTGCCAAATAATTAATTTTACATATTTTAAAAAGACAAGATAAATATGAAATGGACTATATAAGATAGTGAAACCCAAAGACATAGACAAATAATATAGTGAACATACTTAGACGACGATCCCTAAATCATTTTGTAGATCAACATGATAAACCGATTGAGAACATGGGGATGATTCCAGATTTCTTTGTATTGGTTGATCATACTCAAGATGCCATAAAGCTGATCATGCGTAAACATAGGCTCTTTCAAGTATAAACCGACACTTGACAGAGATTGACCTTAACTTTGGTTTATTGTTATAGCGAAATATACAGTCAAAAAAAACTATATTTTTTATACTTAAAAGGAATACTTTTGACAAGTCAAATCATGAGCTAGATATTGAGTGGGTGTGAGGATATTAGTATGAAGAAATTAACATTTAAATAATATACACTGAAAAGTTATGTGTAATAATTAGATCAATTTCGAATTATTTTGACCATGTAATCAAATATAAAGATATAGTATTGAATCGGGTTGGATCGGGTTATAAATATTCATAATATCTCTGATTAGTTGTTGATTATTATTTATTTAATACTAACTTTAGTAAACCCGTGTATTATACGGGTTGAAAAATAAAATATTAAATATAATAAAATTTTGTAAAGTATAAAATGATAATCTAAAATAAGATATGATTAAAATTACATATGAGTAATAAGTATAAGTAATAAAATAACGATATCAATTTTCAAACTTTTGTTTATTAAACTTTCTTTCCAAAAAAAGTTAAATATCTTTTTTAAAACAAACCGTATTAAAAATATTATTTTTTAAAATTTTTTATTATAACTCTGAAGTTTAATTATTTTTAGTTTATAAAAGAATTTACTTTTTAAAAATATCAATTTTAAACTATTTTATATTTTAAAAAAAGTTAGATGTTTTAGAAAAAAAATTTAATTGTATAAAAAATTGTTTTCTAAAAATAACAATAATAAAAAGACATGTTTCTATTGTTATAGCGAAATATACAGTAAAAAGCTGTTTTTTTAGACTTAAAAGGAACGTGTCAAATCGTGAGCTAGATATTGAGTGGGTGTGTGGATATTAGTATGAATAAATTAAGATTTTAATAATATACTCTGAAAAGTTATGTGCAATAATTAGATTATATTCGAATCATTTTGATCCTGTAATCAAATATAAAGATATAGTATTGAATCGGGTTGGATCAGACTATAAATGTTCATAATATCTCTGATTAGTTGTTGATTATTATTTATTTTAATACTAACTTTAGTAAACCCGTGTATTATACAGGTTGAAAAAATAAAATATTAAATATAATAAAATTTTGTGAAGTATAAAATGATAATCTAAAATAAGATATGATTAAAATTACATATGAGTAATAAGTATAAGTAATAAAATAACAATATTAATTTTTAAACTTTTGTTTTTAAACTTTCTTTCCAAAAAAAAAATTAAATATCTTTTTTAAAACAAACCGTATTAAAAATATTATTTTTTAAAATTTTTTATTATAACTCCGAATTCTAATTATTTTTAGTTTATAAAAAAATTTACTTTTTAAAAATACCAATTTTAAAATATTTTATATTTTAAAAAAAGTTAGATGTTTTAGAAAAAAAATTTAATTGTATAAAAGTTGTTTTCTAAAAATAACATTTGTAAAAAGACATCTTTCTTAATTTATTAAAAAATTTAATCTAAAAAAGAATTAAAATTATTTAATATTTCTTAATTTAGGTCATTATTTAAGATGAGAGAGTTGCGAAAAAAATTAATATAAGGGGCCTAAAAATATGTTACATGTCATATTAAGTTATTATTTTAATATTATATATAAATATAAACATTAAGAAAGCTCAAGTTATGTACAAACCAACCCATGTGCAAAGCCCAGCATCACATTCATTTAGCCTAGCTAGCCCAAGAGCAATCAACCAATCCAACACAATGTCATCCATTTAACATGCATGAAACAAAATTACACGTTAAAGATAATACTATCAATATGTTTGTTATTGACTATGTTCAATTACTCAAACAAGCATAATTTTATTTTAGTGATCTATCATTCCGGTAACTTTTTAGCTCAACACTCACGCCCTTGACTTGTTTCACTTTTTTGTTTATTCCGATACCATTGATATATTTTTTCTCATCAAACCATTAATATCTCTTTCTTTTTAACTAAAGTATATATAAGAGTATGGTATCTTACTATCTTATGTTTCTTTAACTTAATATACTTTACAGAACACTACACTTTGTCCCTCTGTATGTATAGTCAGCATTCATTTAAAAGATTAGGATTTTCGTCTTTCAAATTTAATCTATTAAGATGCTGTTTGTTTTTTTTGCAGGAAAATGTCTGCAGTCTGCGGACCATATCTGCAGATAGAGATGGGCAAAATACCTGGGTACGGACCCGGCCCGATGGACCCAACCCGGACCCGGCCCGGTGGACCCGACCCGGACCCGGGTTCGGGTACGACCCGGTATAGGGTGTACCCGGTTTGGACCCGAAAAAAATGGTAGGGTTGGAACCGGGTATAGTTTTTAAGTTTCTGTTAGAACCCGGCCCGAACCCGACCCGACCCGACCCGGCCCGAACCCAACCCGATTGTACCCGGGTATTACCGTTTTTTTTTTTTGAAAAACAAGTCGTTAATAACGGCTATATAGCCGTTAGCTTCGATTTTGGACTGTTTTTTTGGCTATTTTTGTCTTATAAGTTAGTATAAATAGGTGTGGGTTGATATGGTTTAGTACCCAAGTCCCAAACGCAAAAACATACGCAAAAAACGCAAAAAATACTCTCGTTTACTCTCGTTTTACACTTTCACTCTCTTCAGTCTTGATATGGCTCAATCACAATCTTCCATTGGTCAAGGTTCGTCAAACTCTCCAACCGTCGTTCGTGTTCTTGCACACAATCGTAACATGGATGTTTTGTGCAATTGGGATATGGTTGAGTTGAGTGACGGGTCTGTAAAGGCTCGTTGCAAGTTTTGTGGAGCTTTGCTTGCTAAAGATTCTAACATGACTTTAAGCAAACACATTAGCAAGAAGTTTTGTAAGTCGTTGAAAAGAAATCCGGATTCGCAACAAACACAATTGGGTGGAGACGGTGGAATCTTTAATTACGATGTTAATACGGTTCGAGATCGAATGGCGAAGTTCGTGATTCAAGAAGCTTTGCCTTTTAGTCACTTCGACAATCATCGGTTAACCAACTTAATTCGAGAGACGCTTCAACCTCGTTACACCCACGTAAGTCGTACTACACTTAGAAGTTATTGTTTAAAATTATGGAAACAAGCAAAAAATGATTTAATTGTATTATTTGAAAATTTAAATACCGGTGTAAACTTAACTAGTGACGTTTGGTCGGCTCCACACGGTTTACCCGAATCGTACCTTTGCGTCACCGCTCATTGGGTGGATCCCAAATCATGGCAAACGATGAAACGTACGATTGCATTTGATCTTTTTTCGTATCCACACACCGGAGATTTTTGTTTTACTTTTTAGATAATGTAATAAATACTTTTAAGTTACAAAATAAACTTTTTTCAATTGCATTTGATAACGCCTCTAACAACACAACTGCTGTTGAAAAATTAAAATTAAAATATCTTCCGATTGCAAACGGTGATTTTTTCCATACTCGTTGTGTTGCACATATTATTAATTTAGTAGTGCAAGACGGGCTATCCATGAAATTTGTTGATAACTTTATTAAAGCTTTTCGATTTATGTTACATGAAGTTTTTAAAAAAAGTAGAAAAGGATATCAAGATTATAAACAACTTTGTAAGGATACGGAATCTATATTTTTAGGTCCTAATTGGGATGTACGTACTCGGTGGAATTCCACTTGTCACATGTTTGATTGTGCTTTAAAACAAAAAGGCACTTTGAAAGCTTTTCATAATAGTCTTTCGGATAACGGTGAAGCCGACCCATTTCCGGATGCGGGTTGGAAGAATGTTCAACGTCTATCCGAGTTTCTTGAGGTGTTTAATAACTCAACAACAAAATTATCGGGAGTTTATTATTCCACTAGTTATTCGGTGGTTCAAGAATTATATTTTATGGCTTTGAATTTTAAAAATTTTCAAAATAAAAGTAATATGTTTAGTCAAATGATAGAACCAATGAAAGAAAAGTTTAAAAAATATTTTAAGGAGTTACCACCCGTTTTTTACATGTGCCGCCGCTTTAAATCCGTTTCTAAATGTTGCGGGGGTTGAATGTTTGATAGATGAGATAAATGACAATTGGATATGCATGACGAAAATCCTAATTTTTCAAATGAGGCAAAAGAAAATTTTAATATAGTTTGAAAACAATTTATAATTTTTATTTAAATAGATATGAGCCTAACGTAAACATAAACATGCCAAGCGAATCAACCTCAAGTGCTAGTACATCGGTTAAAGACCCAGTATTGACTATGTTGAATGTTGTCCGGGATGTGACAGCTAAACGACAAAGGGGTAACACCCCAACAAGTGAGCTCGGTAGATATAGTGGAACGGATTTTATTTCCACTATGACTACCGAAGATTATCGTGAATTCGATATTTTGGCTTGGTGGAAAGCAAAAGAATCTCAATTTCCAATTCTTTCTGCTATGGTCCGTGATTTACTAAGCGTCCAAGCTTCTACGGTAGCTTCGGAATCTACTTTTTCTCTTAGTAGCAGGGTAATATCATTACGGAGAACAAGACTAACTCCGGAAGCAGTGGAGATGTGCATTTGTTTAAAGAATCACTTAGACGCAATGGATCGTATACAAGACCAAACAAGCCTCGAAGACGAAATTACACTCGAAGCTAAAGTACACGATGAAGAGGTAGAAGAAGGAGTATCTTCTGGCATATCCGATGAAGAATTAGCATTTGATCAAGCATCTCGTAGAAAATAAAATTAGACGATAACTTAAATAAAAGTTTTATTGTATTTTTTATTGATTCATTTTATGTATTTTTAAGTTGTTTTAATATTGTTATAAAAATACATGACGATTAATTTATGTTATTTTATTCATTCATTTTTTATTGATTAAAAGAATTTTAAAAAATACAAGTGTTCAGGCGCATGAACAGTACCCATGAGCCTGAACAGTGCTCATGTGCCTGAAATTTCGGGCGCATGAGCACTGTTTAGGCCCATGGGTGCCCATGCGCCTGAACACTTGTGATTTTTTAACAAAACCCGAATTGTACCCGGTTTCGGACCCTACCCGGACCCGACCCGAACCTACCCGGGTATATCGGGTAGGGTTTGTCCGAATGTGAACCCGACCTGGGTACGTACCCGGGTACACCAATACCCGGGTACAAAAAAACCCGATTGGGCCCAACCCGGTTTGTACCCGGGCCCGGGTACGGCCCAAAACCCGAAACGTGCACCTCTATCTGCAGACATCTACAGCAGAAGAGGTGGACCAAACCTCTGCAGTCTGTATAGAGAAGACTGTCTGTTTTTTAACGTCTACAAACTGCTAAAATAAACTGAACTTTAAATAAATTGAAATTTAAATAATAATATAAATTAAATACACAGGAAAACGAAGACCAGTTGTTCTTGCTTTTCTTTCTTCGTCTTCTCTCTACACCAACATTCATCTTCTTCAACCTCTGTAATCATCACCCTCAATCGCCTATTGAATCAACAAGAAGCAAAACCCTATTGTCAATTTGTTGTACTATCAAGCTTATCAGCGAATCGTTGTTGTTCTTTCTTCTCAATGATTGTGAAAAACTCATCGATCTCCGCCGGTGACAGAATATTCGTCGCCGACGACGGTTGACGACGAGAGGAAGTCGCCGTCGGTAGCGGTGTTATCTTCTTCTTCAACGTCGATGATGACTCCATTTCATCTGAATCTAAACAAATCTCGCTTGATGAACATGCTTCTCTGCTGTAAATCATAGAAACATGATATTATGTTAATAATTTGCGGAGAAGACGAACTGATGAAGACGAAATTATGAATCGTTTGTTCAGATTTCACTTTTTTAGTTTCAGAAACGAAATAGATCACTTCAATTACTTCAAATACGAAATTATGAATCGCTTGTTCATAATGATAGGATGATTTGGACTTTGAAGCTCTTTGATGGTGATGGTGAGTGGGAAGAGAAACTAGAATGGATGTAGAAGAGGTTGAAAGATGTTAGAAGAGGTGGGGTTGGGTCTTCTCCAAGAAGAGGACGGGAAGACATTTTTTAATGAAATGTCTTCTGAAAAACAAACAGTCTGCAACCTTAAATGTCTGCCCGTCCTCTTCTTGATGCAGACAAAAAAGCCCAAGTAGCTTTTTTCTGGCAAAACAAACATCGCCTAAGTTTAAAGTGTTAGAACTAAAAGTTATTTCAACAGTAACATAATCCAAGCCTCTTCGATTGTTGGACATGTGGTTTATATATTATTTTTATACTTTAAACGAAGATGAGGAGATGGTAACATGATAACTTTTCATCAGTTAGTTTCTATAACAGTTACAATAATTTATGAATCTTTTATATCTACTTATAAAAACGGGTAGTTAGAACACGTACTATGAACAATTATAAAAGAAAAAAAATACCATAACAATAAAACCACTAAAATTTTAGTGGTTTAATAAGGAAAACATATAGTGATTCCGTTAAAACTTGGTTAATATTTGATATGAACTTAATATTACATTTATAACACCCATTGTTTTGTATTACGACGGGAATGGTACAAGTAAATCTCAGGGGTAAAAGGTGACAATAGCTGAAGTACAGGAACAAAAGTAGAAAATATTTAAAACGACCACAGTGGGAGTCGAACCCACGACCTTCTGATCCGAAGTCAGACGCGCTAATCCACTGCGCTATGCGGTCACTTTATTATTTTGTGGCTTAAGTATATTATAAAACTTGGATGTTAGATTACTTACACTGTGCAAGTAAAGAGGATGTTAGTTACACAAAGCACAAAACTGTTTAAATTTAGTTTTTATATGTATTATCAATAGGAAAGGGTTCAAATAAAAATCTTTCATAACTAACTAAAAAGTGTAAAAAGTAATCTCAACCATCCATCTCATTAATCAATGGTTGAGATTAAAATTGTATGAAAAAGTTTGTTAGATGGGTATTTTAGAAATAGTTATTTTTGTTGAATTTTTACAACTTTCCCTATTTTTTTAAAACATTCATAACTTTTGTGTACGATATTATTTTTTTATAAAAATTACACAAAAAAACAAGTGTGATTTATCTTTAAAACGAGTACAGCATTGTTATATAAAAATATTAAAAAGATTTACGTTATTAAGCTTATATCTTGTCATTGTGTCTTTAGTGCAGCTCATTGTGTTTTTTTTTGTTAGTTATTGTGTTTTTCTGAATACTATTGTGTTTTTCTAAAATGATGAATTTTAAAAAAATATAATGATGAATAACATTGTTATGTATCTCTAATATGTAAAAAACACAACAATAAATTAACAACTAATTAATCTACTACATTAAAAATAATGACCAAATAACACAATGTATCATTGTGTCTTTTGATCGTCATTGTGTTATCTTGAACACTATGAGTTTTGAAAAATAAATGGGTGAAATAACATCATTATGTACGTCTAATGGTAAAACACAATGATAGATAACAAGTTTATATAATTTTTTGAAAAATAAATATAAAAAAATACCACATTGTGTTATCTTCAACATTATGAGTTTTGAAAAATAATTGACGAAAGTATGACATTGTATATTTCTAATTATAAAACACAATGTAGATAACAAGTTTATAATTTATAAAACAAATGACAAAAATAACACAAAATGATCTAAAACGTAAACACAAATGATTAACACACATAACACACGATGTAAAATATGACACAATGAACGTATAATACAAAATTAGCTGATGTATTTGACACAATAACCGAAATACCCTTATCTTTAAAACAATAGAAGGACACATGTTAAGCTCACAATTCTTCTTATCATTTTCAGATTAAACATCCTTTTTAGTATAATCCTACCCTTATAAACATTCTAAATAAAAAGATCGTTAACTTATTATTGTTTTCATCTTGATTTTTAGCTAATGTTTATATAATAGAGATGGGAAATTAACGAGTTCCCGTCTAGGCTTATGTTTTTAGTTTTCTTTATTTTTAAAAATACTATTTACTCCGGTCATCTTCATACTCTAGTAAAATAAATAAATAAAGGGTACACGTAACAACACCACATTCACAATCATCATAATTTTTCTGTTTTTTCATCCTATTAAATAACTATATTAATTATTAATTGTATTATTTAACTTATTTTTAGAAAATAGTTTTTTAATAATCAATAAAGAGATCTTTTTATTAATATTTTTATGAAAATAAATATTTATAATATAAGGAATTTTTCTAAAACATCAAACTTTTTTAAAATATGAAATATTTTTAAAAAATATATGTTTTTAAATAGTAGTTTTTATAAACCAAAAATAATTAAAACTGTAAGTTATAATAAGTAACGTTTTCAAAATGATATTTTTTAAAATGGTTTGTTTTGAAACAAAATATTTAATTTTTTTATAAAACATAAAAAGTTTAAAAAGTTGATATCATTATTTTATTACTAATATTCCTTAGTTATACGTAATTTCAAATTAGAAAATCATTTTATAACTAATAAACTTTCATTATAATAAATATTTTATTTATTAAACCCGTGTCATATATGAGTTTACTAAAACTAGTTTGTAATATAACTATTTCTATTCATTTTAGATAATTGTATCTTTTATCTTTGGATGTTAGATATCTTTTTCCAGCAATATTTTTTAAATAAAAAATGCAAATTGGATTTTATTAATCTTAATTTTACTCACTGAGCGATAATAATCCATATTATTAATTTGGTTTGTGATCAACCCAACTTTTATTTTATTACCAGTGGCAATCTCAATAGCATAATTATCATAGATTCACACTCGGTGTGTATTTATTTTCCGTTTGATTTTGCTTGTATGTTACTTCATTCTGTTCATAATTTTCACGGTGAGTAAAATTAAGTGCAAATTAAGCGTAAATCTTTGACAGTTATGTTACTAGAAGTGTTATCGGTAATAAAAGTAAAAGTTGGAAGTGGTACTGGTCAAATTCATAATATGGATTGTTATCCGCTAATGCGTAATAGTTTGGATTGTTAAAATCCAATTTTCCAGTAAAAAATGATATCTTGAATCTTTTATAACTATCAAATTATATTAAGAGTTAAATTCGATTTTGTCCCAAAGATTTGATAAAAGTAAATATTTTTCTCTAAAAGTTATTAGACATCAATTTAAGTTCATAAGTTTTATCATTAATTTTAATTTTAGTTCAAAAGTTTTATTTTTTTGAAGATAAACTGAACTTGAAACAGTTGATAAAATTTTTAGACTTAAAGTAAAATAATAAATAATTCTTTTAGACGTGTTGCTTAATGTTCCACTTGATAGTATGATCCAAAGGTAAATAATAAATATGTTGTTACTGGTCATTAATGTAATAGGAATAGATGTGATAATGGGTCAATCTTAGAATTATGGGTTATATTTGTTGCTAAAGGGTTAAAGATGTAAATGAGAACATGTGTGGGTGTAAATGAGTCAAAACATGTAGACAAATGACTTACTAAGACTTGATAAGTATCTCATTGATTTTTCATTTTTATTTTTATGTTGTTTAAGTGATAACTAGTTATTTAACTCGCCCGCGTTGCTGCGGCGGCGAGCGTACGTGTCATGATCAAGTATAAAATATAATCGACTCAACTTGCTTCCAAACTAAATTTACGTAAAACATGGAGTAACACGAATTAGTATCATCGAATGAACGTAGAACAACTCAAAACGTACATCAAAATAAGCAAGTGTGGGGAAGCCATAGGCGGCATGATAAAACATAGATAACATTCGCTTTAACACATTTCCTAGCAAAATTTACATCAAAACATAGAGTAATTCGAATTTATACAAACGAAATAAAATTATAATATTTGACCCAACTCGTTCCAAACAAAATTTACACATAAAAATAAACACGTAGTATTATATAATAACGTTTTTTAAGATACATATAATTTGAACTACTATTATTTATATGAGAAACCAAAATATGGGTTAATTAAGAAAGCATGCAAAGTATAGTGAATGTTAGACTCGAACCCGGGTCTTATGATAGTGAAAGAGCTCGCAAGCCAGCAAGCTAGATGTCCTTTCATGTCTCAATTTTGCTATATATAATATATAATATACAAAAAAAAATCTCAATTTTGCTATATATAATATATAATATACAACAAAAAATCTATAAATCCTCTATGTCCACCGACATAAAGGAATAATAGTAATAGAAATATGTTCTTTCAACGATTTCTACTATTAAACGTTGTTACTTGATATAAACCTTGCAAATAGGAAATAAGTATTATTACATGAGCATTTAACATGTGATGTATTACTTATTATGTTAATTAATCTAGTTTTGATGTGTGGATTGCATCGAATAGATTACATCTAAATCTTTTTACCTATCCATCCACATCGATATTAAGAGAGCTTACATGATATGAGATGTTGAAAGGTAAGTTAATATGGTTTTTAAACTTGTTGAAACTCTTTGATCGTACTCATAACATGTTAATACCTGTAGGAGTTACAAGAATGGAAACAGATAAAAAGTATCATAACATTGATTAAGAGTTATAAAGAGCATACCACACAACTAACCCAATGTATGGTATGCAACTCTCGAAAAATTTACACCCATAATGGTCAGGTGTAAGCCATACCTTACTCCAATGTGCAGGTGGGTGTATGGTACACCCAACCCAACTTACTATATGTTGGGTCTATAACTCCTACGAGTATTGTTACTAATATGTAAATAAATATACATGAGAATAATGCATATCCTTCATGTGTAATACATGAGAATAATGCATACCCTTCCCCATTTTAAGTATGTTTTTGTTATAAATTCATCTTTATCGATACTTAATTATGATTAATTTAGATTTTGTAGTTTTGAATGGTTGCTTGGTGATCTCAAGAGAAAAAAGATAAGAAACTCATTAAGATTTTGAAAGTTTAGAGCCCTGTTATAGTCATGACTGATTCTGTCATGACCATAACAAGCATCATGTCTCCTGCATATTATGACCATGACTGATTCTGTCATGACCATAACACGCATCAGGCCTTCTTTTTAACCTTTCTTCTTCCTTATTTCACCCAAGCTCCAAGAATAAAAAGCCCTAGTTTCTCTTCATTTTTGAGCTTTATTTTGAAGGAATTTCACAAGATTAGAAGCCAAGATTGAAGATCAAGCACTCAAAAGAAGAATCTAACTTCATACAACTCATCTTAGCTTGATTTGGTTTGATAATCTCTACATCTAACCATGTATCTCTTTGATTATTCAAGTTGTTTGGGTGTTTTTAATCTATTACGAGCTAGACTCTTTAGTTCACTTAGATTAGATGAATCCTAGCTAATTATTGATGATTTACATGTTATTTATGGTGATGATTATGTTAATGACCTTAACAATGTTTTGAATGCTCTTTAATGATTATGTGTGTTTGTTTGACTTTAGTATATGTTTAATCTCGTGGGTATCTTGACCATATTATGTTGGGAAACCGTATATGTTAGGGTATTTATTCATGAATATGTATATGTATGTATGTATATGTATTTATGACATTTGACTAGGAATGGTGGATGGAGATTGGAACATATACGATTGTTATTCAAATGTGCATCCTTGTGTATATGTTTGGAAAAGCTATTATATTCGTTGTGAATTTAACTTATCATTATGCATGTGTGATTATGGTTTACTAGTGTAAACTTGTAATTCATATATTTGTGGTATGATATTCATAAGTTGGAGGACTTCACGATGTTGTTTTCATTACGTGATTCGAGGTGGTTGGTATGTGTTTATCGTATTATCTTTCCAAAAAATTATGAGATTAAATAATCTTGACAGGAGTTTAGTCCATATTTATATTCAACATAATTGTATCATTGGATCTTCATGAAATGACTTTAGGTGGTTACTATGTTAACATCGTTTTAACTTTCCAAATAGTCATATGATTAGATAGCCTTGACAGGGGTCTAGTCTATTTCTGTATTACATGTGTATAGAATGTTCTCACTATAAATTTGTGTATGTTATCATTATTTGGTTAGGAGGATTCAAAGTCTAAGTGAGCATTACCTTTGCTTGATTACTTTTTTTTTATTTCTATCTATTCTTATTTATTTGTCTATTTAGTTTAAATATATAAAAATACCAAATCATCTATAGTTATTGGTTGAATAATAACAAATGTTTACTATAAGTAGTTACACTGTACTTGGATTGATACTTGGTTCTTGTCAAAGCTATGTTACATATACGTTAGATACACTTGTCTATTTGTGTTTGGTTTAGTTTTAAGGTAAAAATCATTTTTATAAATTTAAAGCCAAGTAGTGTGAAAAATCATTATTAAAAATATATATACACCACACACATCAATTACATTTTGATATTATTCTGATGAATTTTGAGTAGTTACGAGTTTTTATGACATGCGCGTTGCAGCGGAGGCATAAACCCGTATAAAAAACTAACGTTGAAACGTTGGTGCAAGCTCACAAGTTGAAGGAAGCGTTGATAGATACGTAGTTTAAATGTAAAAAAAAAATTATATTTGATCTGTGTTACCAAATTATTAATAAAGTGAAACATTATGTTTTCTTATACAATTCTTATTACGAACTCATGCGTTACAAATCTTCAAATCATGAAAAATATTAGTGTTTTTGATTATCTATATAAAAGAAGAAGAATCTTTACGTAAACTTACCTCGTTGAGGCACAATCAACGGTGAACACTAAACGTTTTCGATGCTATGTATTAAAAAACAAAACCTGTCGTAAACTCACATGTCGTACAAAAGCATCAAAAAATAACATCAAAATGTTGAAAGACAAATTCTTTTAATCAGTTGATCTGCGAAACTCGTTATGCACGTTGTGGTAGTGACATTAACGTGATTACGTACGTAGAAGAAACGTACGAAGTTAGTACGACACAATTTCGAATTCTACAACATAGATATAAAGCACTATTATTTATAGCAAATTATGATTTGATAATTAAAATTTTGTAATTTAAAATGAAAAGAATATAAGAAATCTAAAATAAAAAAAATCAAAAAACCAAAAATTTCATGAATAAGAATAATGGAACCTGCCACCTTTAGTTAAATGAGTCATATTAAATGTTTCTTATATGTGAAAAAATCGTTTCCGCCACCAACTCTTTATGTGATATATTTGAAAAAATTGTATTTATCTAGATTCAAAAGCCACCTAGTCATATTAAATGTTTCTTATATGTGGTGTTATTATGACTTACGTAAAGCTTTTTATGTTGACTTGTGAACTGACGAAAAGTTGAAGAACGAATCTCATAAGATGGCAAAATTCATATATTAGAAAAGGTTGTTGATCAAGTTCTCATGATGATGCAAAGACATCACATCTCAAAGTTGGATTCATACCATGTAAAAGAACAAATTTAAATTTACTAAATAACAGTTATGATTTATGAAGCCAATACAGGGCCAGCTTAAAGGAGGGACGAGGCCGCCCAGGGTTCAAATTCCGGAGGGCTCATAATTTTTAAAAAAATATTATATGTCTTATATATGTATATATTTTTAAAAAATCTTCTATAAAGTTGATCCTTATACACTTTAAATTAATGCATTTTATCCAAATATCATTTGGTTAACATTTATTAGCACATCACACACAAAAAATTTAAAATCCATTAAAAACAACAAAAAACAGTAAAATATTTTCGTTTGGGGCCAATTTTCTAACTCAGCCGCGGGTCTTAAATCCTCAGCAACTATCCTTAGTCAATGCTTATGAGTTGTTTGTTGATAATTGTGACACTGATTAATTATTTAGTGGTGTCTTATCGATGAAAACGTGTTAACGTTGATCCATATAAAAGCAAATTTTAATGAGACCTATTTTCAACTTTAAAAATCTAGATTCATTGGTTTGATTTGTATTTAAAGTATTAACGTAAAAATTAAGATCTTACATAAGATTTAGGCGACCAAAGTTTTAGTTAATGGTAGATGATGATTCTTTTACGAGTATTAATCTAAGTTACATGTATATAACTAGTGTGTGTTATTACGTACTGTTATTTAGGAGTGGGATCTAATACATATATAATTTTTTTATAAAACTTGTAAGAACCAATAACTTTTTGTCATGTGGATTATTTGATGACTAAACTGTAGGGGTAATTTAGGCATAAGAATATTCTTTGCTTTAACAACTCATTATTTTATGCTAATATTAATTTATTGATTTTCGGTTATATTTAATTTCTAAAATATCTCTAACTATATTCGATCATATATCTTACATTATTAAATAATTCATCCTCTTCCAAAACCATCGTTTACTAGTTAAAAGAAGTCATCAAAAAATAAAATCTTTCTAAAATTCTCACTGTATAACATCAATACTTTTGCATAGTAGCACTATGCAAGTTTGTAGTTTATTTAATAATTGGTTTACGAATTTTAATTTTCATATTTTTTAACAAGCAAATTGATAATATGTCATTTTAGCTTTTATTTAATGAATTTTATAATGAGGTTTCTTTAATAAGATTGACTGTTTATAATATCATTTTCTTAAATTTTATCATTTTATAAAATAAAAAAATGTGGTATTTTTTATACATAATGATATTTTTAATTTCTTGTAACGTTCAAAATGATTATTTTTTTAGTGTTTTGATTAATTATTTTGTGATTTCATAAGTAGTTGCAAAGTGCTATTTACAAGTTTATTGTGCTATCATCCAATTATTTCTAATAAACGAAATCTCACATTACTCTTATGATAGTAGATTTATGAAAAGTAGCATTACATAAGTAGCACACTATTATACACAATGTAAATATATTGTAAAATAGTATTGTACAAAGTAGCATTATATAAAGTATATAAAGTAACATTATGTAAGTGGCACTTTGTAAACTGTCATTGTGTAAAATAACACTGTATATAAGTAGCATCATATAAAATATATAAGTAGCACTTTCCAAATCGTATATGGTGCTATTTAAATAGCACTATCGTATATGGTGCTATATGAGTAGCACTTTCTAAATACGTAAATAGCACCATATACGATAATAGCACTATATACACCTTATAATAAATTTGTTATATTGCATACTTTTGTAAACTTTTTAAACAAATGTTATACATGTATTGAAGAGAAAACATTCTTAATTTTATGATATAATTTTTTTAAAAAAATAATAAAGTATATAAAAGTTATTTTAGTTTTAAAAATTTGGTGGTAGTAGTTTTAATTTTTTTTAAAAGTCAACACATGAAGATTTATACTTTTTCTAGACGTTATTTTTTTTCTTTAATTAGTACTAATTATTAATTTTTCTTTATTCTAATTAATTATTAGACTAATTGAAGATTGATAACTTGTCATGAATCTTAGCCTTCAATTTATTTAATCAACGCACCGGATCTGTTCTAATGGTTTTTAGTTAACATAGTGTTTGTACCAAAACCATCCAACTGTTACTTATATAAACGAGGTTTAATATATCTATGATGCAATCGGAATCTAAAACTCTTTTTCAGATCAAAATTATATAGATGATTTAAGATATTTACATATGCGAAACCTATTAATAATTGCATATATTTAAATTTGTTAAAGTGACTTGATCTATATCTAAAGATCTCATTTGTTGGGCTTAAACTTTATCTATCTCTGTAGATAATTTGTTTCTTGGTACTTAACATGAATCCGATCTATTTCTATATATCTCACTTAATAATTGTTAGAATTTCTATCTATTTCTAAAGATACTGTTTCTTATCTATCTTCATAGATCATTATTATTGTTAAAGCTTCATCTATCATTATAGAGTGCTTTTGTTGGTATGTATATCCTTTAATTCATATGCCACACATTTTCAAATGTTTCGACTAGCTTTTATGTAATTACTCATCCTTTTAACCTAACCCATACGTCTTGGATTAGTTATGTTATGCCACGTTCCTTTTAAGATATTATAACTTCATAAGTTATATTAATGTTCTTTCAGGATTTCTTATGATAAGTATTAAACTTGATCATCTAGAATAATAAATCTGATGTATGTCCTCTTCTTTCAGTTTCCTAATCAACTTTTACGATACTGTTACTTGGCCGATCCATAATTTGCTATTTTGATATTTGTTATTTAGATATGATCTTTAAGTTTCATGATTAATAACTATTCATTCAGATCCTTAACATATAATTCTTCGTCTTATCACTTGATATGTAGTCCGTTATATGGATCCTAATTCATAATTATATCCATCTAGTTCAATATAAATAACTCCTTATTCATTCACTTAAATGATTACATGTGATGACATATAGATGTTTGCATATTTCATTGAGCTTGTAATTAGTGTCTACTCTTAGAAGTGTATAAGACGATTTTAAGTGTTTCTGTTATGTTCTTTTTTTTCATTTTAGATTTTAACTTACATCTACACCAGTTCAATCGTATTGTGTATGTTTATGTTATTCCATTTAGTCACACTAGATGATTTGATTAACGATTTAAACCTTTCTCTAATAAGTGTGAATGGTTTTTGTACCCTTTTGCCTTTTATGAAGACGCAATTTCCATATATTTTCTTATTAACAAGCACGTCTTATAAATAATTTATAAAGCCACCATGTATCAACAAATCCGAATTCCAAGTGTCACATGTTTCTTGTTTGTTATAAGATATTCAAAGTACAATTAAATCCAATTCAATCAATATAATCGCATATCATATGAAAAATACTCAAATCCAATAATCAAGTTTTCACTACACTAATACTAGTGTCAAGTCATACGATAAAATAACCTGAAAAGTAGGGGTGTGCAAGAAACCGAAATAATCGAACCGTCACCAAAATAACCGACATAACTGAACCGAAATAACCGAAACCGCTAAGAAACCGACGGTTTGATTTGATGATTTTTTGGAAACCGAATTTTTTGGTTCGGTTTCGGTTTTACTTGTAACAAAAACCGAAAAAACAGAACCGAAACCATACAACCAAACTTGTATATTTAGATGTGTAATCATACACTAATAAATATTAGTAGCCTATTAGTTACTTATTTAACTTATGTTATCTAAAAGAGATTGAATATTTAGGTCTCAAGAATAATCTTAATTTTTTTTGTTTGAATTAATAGATTAAAATGTTTTGTTGAATTTCCTGTTCTTATATTGCATTGAATTCTAATGTCAGCTAATTTATAAGAATATATGGATTATATTTAAAAATCAACAAAATTATTTAATACCAAAGTTATTAGCTTAAATTCATTACTTTAAAACAATTTTTTATTTAGAAACCTGAAAGCCAAACGGTAAAACCAAACAAAACCGAAACCGAAGTGAAAACCGAAAACCAAAAACCTAAAAAACCGAAACCGAACGGTTTTAAAAACCTAGAAACTGAAATATTGGTTTTTGGTTTCGGTTTTAGACTAAAACCGAACCAAACCAACCATGCACACCCCTACTGAAAAGTACCACCAAAATAAACACCATCTCATGATTGAGTGCCACCCATGATCATCAATTAAACATCACACACACATTATATATATATATATATATATATATATATATATATATATATATATATATATATATATATATATATATATATATATATATATATATAAGAGGGTTCCTAAGAAAACCACAATGTTATGACAAAACTAGAGAAAACTAATGAAACCGGTCACATAATGTAACACCCGCCTCCCAGGTCACACCCTGGGGAGCGTTATGCATCAGATATACAGAACACATGGCAATCTAAATTCATAGCGGAAGTCTAACTTTGATTAACATCATAGCATACTATACATCTGACATACTAGATAATACATTACATCAATTTAACTGGAGATCAAAATCTTCAATTACTGCTCTATACCTCTATTTTATCATAAGCTAGCCCGTAATCTCCACGTACTACAATCATTTGGCACCTAGGATGTGTGTCCAAATGTAACATCCCGAGTTTCAAGGTCAAATGTAATAGTTAAAATAAAAGAAATATGAACTTTACATTTTGTATATTGTTAAACGAGTAAGTAATGAGTGAAATAACTATTTTAAATTTAAAGTTTTAGATGAGTTTTAGTGTCGTAAGAGACCGTTTAAATATATATAAATATAATAATATATTATATTTAAACGTGCTCCGTTTTTAACCAAACTTAGGTGGACTTGTAGAGAAAAATAAGCTCGTCCCAACGACATATTTGAAATTTTACAGACCTTATATTTTAGAAGTTATAAGAGAAAAAACGAAGTAAGCAGCTAAATTAATTATAATGATATAATAATAATATTATTAAAAAGAAATCTTATGCAGAAGAATGGAAGAAAGAAAGTAACCAAGCAAGCAACTAAACCAAATCTCACATCGCCTGTATGAATTATTCACCTGTCTGCTTGCTTCCTTATAAATAGAAGCCTTAGGATTAAATTTAGAGTATAAGTTTTCTTGGGCACGCTCTAATATAAATAGAATCCCAAGTAATCGATACCCCATTGGGTTTTATTATTAGTCTTTTTTAAAGCTCGGGTAGGAGCGCGGGTAGGGAGACTCTACATCAGATTGTCGTAGATAGTTTTAAGTTATGTTTTCGTTTAATTTTATGTCAAGTTAATTATTATTTATTTTAGATTATTATTATTATTACTAGGAGTAGTTTTAGTATTATTAGTATATTATTTTTAGGCGTTAGGGTTATTGTTAGGGGTGGGTATTGGGTAGCCTAGCCTTAGTTAGGCATGGACTGATCACCCATGCTTAAACAAGACAGCATAAACCAATATCCAACCATTACAATAACTAGTTAGTTGTATCATTACCTAACTTAGGATTACTTAAACTGTATCAGGACCTAGAGATATTACCAGATTGTACTAGAAAAGGTTATCAACTGTTGGACACTTGCTAAACAGGTGAGTTCCTCTAAACTGTTTTCTAAAACGGGATGTGATGTTTTGATAACTGGTAATAATTGAAGAATTGACTATCAATAGCATCTGTGATATGTGGCAATGCTTGATAGGATGCTTAAACATACTATTCTAAGCATCAATAACACCTGTCCTAAGCTTAAACATACTATTCTAAGCATCAATAACACCTAACCAACCAAAGAACACAAGTATAAACATACATATACATACGGGTAAACATATTTCAGTTGTAAAACATTTTAACTATGCATTTTCAGCCCCAAAACAGTTTAAAACACATAGAAATCGGGGTCTAGAACTCACCTAGTGTAGCAAACAAGTAAAACTCCTCCCAACCTGCTTGTACAAGAGTTCAAACACCTAAAAACAAACAAAACAAACACCAAAACACATAGAACACTTATTAATCGATTCCTAAGGGTGAAACCACGAGAAACCGGACCAATTATACAAGAAAACACTCATCTTAGATGATTTCAGCTTTCTTCTCACTCTAAAACCAAGAGGATTCAGTTTTCTTCCTCTTCTTCTCCTTTCAGCCATAAAGAAAAGCAACAGCAGGGTGATATGGGCGGCCATGCCCATACTATTACACAAAACACCCCTCATCTTTGGCTCTTCTTTTTTCTTTCCAAATACTTTTACTTTGACCGGAGTTTCGGTTGTTACAAGTCTATCCCCCTTAAAGAGGTTTCGTCCTCGAAACCTGTCATTCTTCAAACAACTGTGGGTAATGTTGTCTCATCTTCTCTTTAGTCTCCCACGTAGACTCAGAACCCTTTCGGTGTTTCCACTGCACACTCACAAGTGGAACTACTTTATTCGTCAACCTCTTCTCCTTTCGATCGACGATTGCCACTGGCTGCTCCACATAGTTGAGCTGTTAATCCACTTCAATATCTTCCAGTGGTACAATCATATCTTCATCGGCTAAGCACTTCCTCAGATGAGATACATGGAATGTCGGATGAACTCCACTTAACCAATCAGGCAATTCTAGTCGATAGGCCACCTCTCCCACTCATGTAACGATTCGAAAAGGTCTGATGTATCTAGGGCTCAGCTTGCCTTTCTTCCTGAACCGGATGATCCCTTTCCAAGGCGAGACCTTCAACATGACTTTATCACCCACATTGAACTTGATTGGTCTACGCCTCTTATCGGCATACGACTTCTGCCTATCTTTGGCTGCCTTCATAAAGGCTTTGATCTTTTCCAGCTTTTCAGTCGTAACCTCGATCACCTCAATGCTTCTCAATTCCTTCTGCCCGATGTCACCCCAACATACGGGCGTTCTACACCTCCTACCATATAGCATCTCGTATGGTGGCATACCAATGCTGGCATGATAGCTGTTGTTGTACAAGAACTCTGCTAACGGTAGGTGATCATCCTAACTTCCTCCAAAGTCGATCACACATGCACGGAGCATATCCTCGAGCGTCTGAATCGTCCGCTCAGACTGACCATCTGTCTGAGGATGGTAAGCTCTGCTAATGTGTAGTCTCGTCCCCATGACATCATGGAATCTCTTCTAAAACTTCGATGTGAACCGGATGTCACGATCCGACACAATAGACACCGGCACACCATGACGACCCACAATCTCCTGATGAACAGATCCGCCAGTCTCTCGGAGGAATACGTCTCGCGGATCGGTAGGAAGTGAGCACTCTTTGTCAATCGATCAACTATCACCCAGATGGTATCGTACCCCCTCGCAGTACGGGGTAGCTTCGTTATGAAGTCCATGGTGATGTGCTCCCACTTCCATTCATGTATATCCAAGGGTTGGATCTTCCCGTATGGCTTCTGGTGTTCTGCCTTCACTTGCAAGCAAGTAAGGCACTTACTCACATACTCTGCCACGTCGCGTTTCATACCTGGCCACCAGTAGTCCTTCCTCATATCTTGATACATCTTGGTAGCACCGGGATGAATGGAGTATCGAGTCTTATGAGCTTCGTCCATAATTCACCCACGTAGATCCCATACCGAGGAATCCACATCCGTCCAAAACGAGTCTTAACCCCGTGGGTGTTTTCTCCCAACTCTGTGACTAAACCTCTCATTCGTTCGGAGTTGAGGCGATCTTCTTTCAATGCCTCATTTTGAAATTCTTTGACCTGTTTCATCACGTCAGAGGTCATCACCAACTGATACGCCTTCACCCGAATCGGCTGGGGTCTTTCTTTTCGGCTAAGGGCGTCGGCCACTACGTTGGCCTTGCCCGGGTGGTAATGGATCTCGCAGTCATAATCCTTGATCAGCTCTAACCACCTTCTCTGCCTCATATTGAGATCCTTCTACTCAAAGAATTACTTTAAGCTCTTGTGGTCTGTGAAGATTGTGCACTTTGTCCCGTATAAATAGTGCCTCCAAATCTTCAATGCAAAGACCACCGCTGCTAACTCCAATTCATGAGTGGGGTAGTTAGTCTCATGGGTCTTCAACTGTCGGGATGCGTACGCTATCACTCTCCCACACTGCATCAGTACGCAACCCAGTCCCGAATAGGAGGCATCTGAATAGACCACTAAATCCTCACTCCCTTCGGGCAGTGTCAAGACAGGAGTCTGAGTTAATCTTGCCTTTAACTCCTCAAACGCATCCTCCTGTTCTCGTCCCCACACATACTTCACATCCTTGAGGGTTAATTTGGTCAAAGGTGAGGCTATCTTGGAAAATTTGAATAAACCTTCAGTAATAGCCCGCCAAACCCAAGAAACTGCGAATCTCAGATGGCGTCTTTGGAGACTTCCATTGCATCACCGCCTCAACCTTCGCCGGGTCCACTATAATTCCTTCAGCATTAACCACATGACCTAAAAATTGAACCTCGCGCAACCAAAAAGCATACTTAGAGAATTTAGCATAAAGCTTCTCCCTTCTAAGTGTCTCCAGCACCTCGCGTATGTGACCGACATATTCTTCCTTGCTTTTTGAATAAATCAGGATATCATCAATAAACACAATCACTGATTTATCTAGCATCGGCCGGCACACTCGATTCATCAAATCCATAAAGGCAGCTGGCGCGTTAGTTAAACCGAAAGACATAACGACGAACTCGTAATGTCCATAACGCGTGCGAAACGCTGTCTTAGGAATATCTTGTTCTTTTACCTTCAGCTGATGGTAGCCAGATCGGAGGTTTATCCTTGAGAACCAACTGGCACCTTGGAGCTGGTCGAACAAGTCATCTATTCTTGGTAAAGGATATCGGTTCTTCACCGTTAACTTGTTTAACTCCTGGTAGTCGATACACATTCTCATACTACCGTCTTTCTTCTTGACAAACAGGACCGGAGCACCCCAGGGAGAGATGCTCGGTCGGATAAATCCCTTGTCCATCAACTCCTACAGTTGAACTATTAGTTCCTTCATCTCAGTCTGAGCTAATCGATATGGTGCCTTGGCAACGGGTTGAGCACCGGGTATCAAATCGATATGAAACTCGATCTCACGGTCCTGTGGCACACCTGGTAAATCTTCTAGGAACACGTCCAGGAAGTCACACACAACCGGTACTTCAGTCAATTATGGTATTGACGCGTCCACATCCTTTACATACGCCAGGTAAGCACTACATCCGCGCCTCATACACTTCTCTGCCACCGCCATCGAAATCACCCTTGGAACCATGGTAACGCGATCACCAAAAACTGTTACCGAAATTCCATTGGGCGCAACTAATCAAATCATCTTCTTGCGACACACGATGTTTGCCTCATAGGTTGCTAACCAGTCCATCCCTAGTACTACATTGAATCCTCCTAAGGGCATCACATATAGTTTAGTAGCAAACTATGGCCTTCTAACTCTATGCCACAATCCTCAATCATATTAGAAATTCTGGTTGACTTACCAATAGCAGTTTCTACATCAATGGTTCGTCAATATTCCTACTGCTAACAGGCAACTTAGCACAGAAAGCAGCAGATATGAAACTCCTACTAGTACCAGAATCAAATAATACAGAGGCACAAGTTTGGTTTACTAGAAACATACCTGACACGACGTCGAGTTTTACTCGGCTTCCTCTCGGGTCATCGTGAAGGCTCTAACACTTGCCCTGTGCCCTCCTTCTTCGGCCACCTTCTTGCTCCCAGAGCTCTCAGCTCTCGGCTTCCTGCACTCGTGGTTTCTATGGCCAGTTCCGCCACAGTTAAAGCACCTCGGCACTCCACAATCTTTTGTTATATGGTCGGGCTTCCCATACTTGAAGCAGACGTTCAATGCCAAACGGCATTCCCCGCTATGCTCCTTTCCACACTTACCATACCTCTTTATTCCCGGACCTGCAACAACCCCTCACCGGTCATCCACCCTCGGCTTCTTATTGTTCGGGGTGAAACCACCACGCCCTAATCGCTTTCCTCTCCAGTTATTACCACCACCATCTATTTTCTTCACCTCCACCACCATTATTTCCCTTTCATCATACAACATTCCCGCCAGATCCACTGCCGACCTGAAAGTGCTTGGCCGGGCAGTAATCAAGTGCCTGCGAATGTCAGCTGGCAACCCCTGAATGTACCGCTTAATCTTCCTTGTTGCTGGCGTAACCTGATCGGGCACCAGCCTCGCCATCTCGTTAAATTTGGCGGTGTATTGTTGGTAGGTCATAGTTCCCGCCTCCAGCTGTAGGAACTCTCTCTCGATCTTGTCGAGCTCCTGATGAGGACAGAACTCCTCGATCACCAACCTCTTTAGTTCTTCCCACCTCATCCTTCCAATGGTCCGGCTGCCCTCGGCCTAGACGAGGTTGTCCCACAAACACAGCGCCGTGTCGACAAAAGTGTGAGTGGAAAACTTCACCTTCTGGTCCTCCCAACACTCACTAATATCCAGTACCGCCTCCATCTTTCTCACCCAACACAACGCAGCAGCATCACCATTGCCATCGAAGATGGGGGGTCTACATCGTTGGAATGCCCCGTAGCTGCATCCCCTCGCGGTTTCCCGTACCACCACTTCATCATCATCACTAGAGGCTCCCCCTCCAGCATTTAGCTCCTCCTCCTCATCGTGATACCTCACATCACCTCTCCTACCAGCAGTCGTTCTCCTCTCCTCTTCCTTCTCCTTTCGTTCATCCTCCCTCACAGCTCGGATCACTTCAGTCACGACAGACGGTAGGATTGTCTGCATGACTTGGTGAACCTCCTCCACCACTGCCTCCTTCACCAAGGCTCTCAAGTTATCACTCTCATCCACCCCCTCTGGGTGATGAAGATCAGGCCCAGCAGGAGCCGTCTCTGTGGTCTTAGTTTTGTTCTTCACGGCCTGTTGCCTACCAGCACGACCACCCCGTGTTCCACCTCGAGAAGCCTTAGATGATCTACCTCCGGCCATCCTCTAACCACTATAAAATTCAAACACCAGCACGGTCATTCAAGGTAATAGCTCAGTTTATGTTAAGTATAGTAAGTCCCTAATTACAGTGGCCAGTTATGATTAGCCACTTACTTTACTCTTCATCCCCCGAGCATTTCCTATCCTTACTACATTAGTATTCAAATCTACTAAAAACACATAAATCAAATAACATGCGCACATAATAAAGATTAACATTATAAAAAGAATTACCTGATGGCACATAGCTACTCGGGCTGGCATCCCTCCTTGCGGTCCCATTTTCAGTTTAAGTTTAGGTTTTTGAAATATTTACCCATTTCTCTTAAACTTTGGCTCTGATACCAACTTGTAAGGCCCCATTCCCGGAGACCTTACAGTTAGTCAATCACAGCATAATTAAATAAAAACATTACATAATTCTTAAAACGATGCAGCGGAATTAACAACAAAGCCATTCACTTCATTAATAAACGCTGTTGTCAAGCAATACATTTGTGTTTGTTATCAGTTACAAAAGATCAGTTAATTGCATTACAAAACAACAATATTATTAAGAGTGAGCGGATGCCAGTCTAGACCCGACAAGTAGCCTCCCCGAGTGCCATCCTCAGCAAAATTACCTGCCAACTGAAAATGCATAAAAGTTAGCGTTGCTGAGTGAGTTTTAATTTTAAAATAGTGAAAATACTTTATGAGTTTTGTATAGGAAAAATACTCCTTAAAATGTTGTTTACTCTTTAGTATGTGATCATACATCATACATACATTCAAATATTATTCATTATCAACATTAATATCTTTTTTCACCATTTCCATGGTCGTTCACTTGAACCTTTACTTTTAATCTTTCACTTTGATATGGACCAAAGCGCTATACCCCCCATATAATGCGCATAAACCTGGTACTGGGCCTGAGGTCTAATAATGACCCCATCCGTGGGGCACAAAGCTGACTCCAGTACCGGGGCAAGCGACAATGGTCCCCTCAATCTCAACGATTGACCCTGTGTGCATCCAACGGGTTAGCTAAACCGCACACAGTTGAGCTAACAACCTAGTGGTTGTGAACCTCCTGTAAATTTGCTTGCAAGACTTTCTTACGTTCTTTATATTCCACTTTCATTAATCTTTTCACTTCTTAAAGATAATACTTTACGAATAAGGGTAAAACCACACCACGTAAAGTCACGTAATAATATAATAGGGAACACAAGAACAGCCCAAAATATAAATAAAATAATCAGATAATAGCATCAAGTCAAACCAGGATCAAACCCTAAAATTCTGATTTTCCCAAAATTCCGGAAAATATTCTAAGTGTCATATGCGCATGGGCACTATGCAGGCGCATGAGCCCTGCTTATGCGCATTAACACTATTCAGTCGCATGAGGTTATACTTGGCTTATCAGGCAAAAGGCGCATGGGCACTATTGGGCGTACGAACCCCCACTTAGGATTTTCTAAGGAAATTTACAGGCGCACGGGCCCTGTTTGGGCGCATGGCCTGCTCTTAGGCATATTTTCACTAAAATCCCAGACGCATGGGCCCTGTTTGGGCGCATGATTACCTGTTGTGCATGATTACCTGTTGTGCATTTCTACATTTCAGAATCAGTTCAAACCTGTTTCATCACCTGTCCTAAGCTTAAACATACTATTCTAAGCATCAATAACACCTAACCAACCAAAGAACACAAGTATAAACATACATATACATACGGGTAAACATATTTCAGTTGTAAAACATTTTAACCATGCATTTTCAGCCCCAAAACAGTATAAAACACATAGAAATCGGGGTCTAGAACTCATCTAGTGTAGCAAACAAGTAAAACTCCTCCCAACCTGCTTGTACAAGAGTTCAAACACGTAAAAACAAACAAAACAAACACCAAAACACATAGAACACTTATCAATCGGTTCCTAAGGGTGAAACCACCGAGAAACCGAACCAATTATACAAGAAAACACTCACCTTAGATGATTTCAGCTTCCTTCTCATTCTAAAACCGAGAGGATTCAGTTTTCTTCCTCTTCTTCTCCTTTCAGCTGTAAAGAAAAGTAAAAGCAGGGTGATATGGGCGGCCATGCCCATATAAAGTGCACTTTTTGACTTTTGTGTACTTTTACACAAAACACCCCTCATCTTTGGCTCTTCTTTCTTTCTTTCCAAATACTTTTACTTTGACCAGAGTTTCGGGTGTTACACAGGAATGCTCAACAAGGATGAAATTCATATTCAGACACTCATATTGATACATAATGAAGGAAAGCTAGAATATTCATGTGAGGTAAGTTGATGATTATGTTTGGATCCACATAATGGTGATTTATAATGAAAAGAGTATCCTAGTAAGATTCTAACATGTTGATTAGTGCCTATGTTTTAGTGGTGAAATGATAGCTCCATATGAAAAAGATTAGTGGTGTAATGGAATATGAACATATACGCTAGATGTACATTATCAAATATTCAAATGTTGTATTAGTATTCATCAAGAGTGTCAATTGATAATATAAGATAAATATAAAGTGATGAATAGTTTGTTGAGAAAGGATAATACCCTAAAACGTTGGAACTAGTACCAAGTAACCGAAAGCAAGATAGATTGTCAAAGGTGATCGTGGATGTAGAATGGATATAAAGAACTATGAAAGGTACAATTAGATAACAAGGGAAATACAAAACTTTATCTTTAAGATGTCAAGATTATTGCTGCCACTCAACCAAAATTAATCTGGAGAAAATAGAAAGCAAATTACAGAAAAGTTTCTCATTATCGAGAACTAAGATTGTAAACCAAGAAAATAGAAGAGTAAGTACAAGAGTGTGCTTATAAGTCCTTCATGACGTGCAACCCTCCAACCTTTGGTAACAAGGTATCTATAGAGGCACATGAGTGCTGAAGTAAAATGAAAGCTATCTTAGACATTTATGACTACATGTAACCAACTAGATCTAGTTCACAGTATATTCATTTCAATAAAAAAGATTACATTGGTGTGAACAAAAGCTTAGTATCAACTATCTTTAAGCCATATATGAATTAAGAAACTCAAACCTAACACCGTACCTTAATAAGTAGAATAACTAATGGAGACAAAAGACAATAGTTGACATCATTAAGAATCGTATGATAAGCTTGAATGGTAACTTGATTCCTATTGACTTGATACCTATGAAAACCCAAAGAATTTGAGGTCGTCAAAGTAATTGACTAGCAAACCTTTAACTAAGTATAAGTCATGTCTGAAAAAAAGAATGGTTAACTTAGATCACTTAAATAAATGGTAGTATCTGATGACTGAGCAGAAAACATTATCACTATGACTCAGGTCCATAAACTTTTAAGAAAATGATACATTATTGTTCTAGCATATGCCATAAATACTATGAAGAAACAGAAAGTTTGGAGCATTTTTAGAACAAGATATAATCACTATGAATTATTGGTGATCTACTCGAATTCACCAATGCATTAGGGATATTCATGGAGCATATGATAAAGTTTATAAACACTATTTGGATAAATTCATCATTTTTTGAAGGACATCCTGATATATTCAAAAGACTGAAGAGACCACGAGGATCATGTTAGAGAAATTCTAGAATTACGCAAGAAAGGAAAACCTTGCACCAAATTCTAGGAATATAAATTTTAAATATGTAAAGTTCAATTCTTAGGCCATATGTTTAATGAGCAAGACAAACAAGTAACACATGCTAAGAAAAAACAATTAAGAAATAAAAAAAATTCACATGATTTTAAAGATTTTGGGATTTGAAGATTATTATTGAAGATTTATTTAAGCTTTTCTAAACACTAGTGAAAATGAAAGCAATTGTTAAGTAACTACAACTGTGATATACGATACCATTCAGAAAAAAAAGAAAAGTTAATCGCCAGTGCACTTTATAAACAAAAATGGCCCAATCACTAAAATTTGAATATCTAAAAATAATACTAAGATAAACCTATGGAAAATCACATTAAGAAGCACTGAAGGATTGGTTGACAAAAACTATTAAGATATAGAAGTGACAGCATCTTAAGACTCCACAATCATATATGAGTATCGAGTCTTAGCATATTACAATATATGATACTAATGAAGTCCATAAATCAAAATATAGAGCAAACACAAGTAGTAATAACATGTAATATGATTTAAGAATTATTATTGGTATTCATGAATCAAAGATCAATCACAAGGCGTGTAGGGAAATTTCTTTATCTACTTAAGGATTATGGTAAAACATTAGAAATTATCTAACTAGATACAACAATCTTAAATCTCGTAATGTAAATGAAAGATAACCAATAGACTTTGTTAAATTCATTATTAAATTATGGAAATGACACCATCTAGCTAGTGGATAATAGGCTTACAAAATTAGTACACCCTCTACCTATCTATCAAACTATAAGATAGAAATATTAACCAAACGCTATTAGTCTCACGTTAAGATGTGTCTATCTTACTATATCTGATAGAGTTTATCATTTCACTTCAAAGTTATAATAGGATATCCAGAAAAAATTAAGAACTTGAGTAAACTAGATAACCTTATGATTTAAAAAAAAAATACCAAGGCATAATAGTAGTAGACTTTTCTTGAGAATTAAAACCATAAGCAATATAATGTAGGAATATATTAAGAGTTCACATAACGAGAGTTTGATATGATTTGATCACTTTTGCGCTAAAGGAAATTCTAAGAAATGAAGATACGGTGGTTAACGTAACAAGTTATTAATCATACAATGTAGAAATCTTAGCTCAAAAGATAATTTCATTAGTATTGGTCGAGTGATAAGGTTAGAAAAGAGTCTGACTTAGGGATTTACAGAAGAAATGAAAGCCAAATATCCTCAACTCTTCGGGTAACCTTCGAATTTCGAGGACGAAATTCTTTTAAGGAGGGAAGAATGTAACATCCCGAGTTTCAGGGTCAAATGTAATAGTTAAAATAAAATAAATATGAACTTTGTATTTTGTATATTGTTAAACGAGTAAGTAATGAGTGAAATGACTATTTTAAATTTAAAGTTTTAGACGAGTTTTAGTGTCGTAAGAGACCTTTAAATATATAAATATAATAATATATTATATTTAAACGTGCTCCGTTTTTAACAAAACTTAGGTGGACTTGTAGAGAAAAATAAGCTCGTCCTAATGACATATTTGAAATTTTATAGACCCTTATATTTTAGAAGTTATAAGAGAAAAAACGAAGTAAGCAGCTAACTTAATTATAATGATATAATAATAATATTATTAAAAAAATCTTATGCAGAAGAATTGAAGAAAGAAAGCAACCAAGCAAGCAGCTAAACCAAATCCCTCATCGTCTGTATGAATTATTCACCTGCCTGCTTGCTTCCTTATAAATAGAAGCCTTAGGATTAAATTTAGAGTATAAGTTTCCTTGGGCACACTCTAATATAAAGAAAATCCCAAGTAATCGATACCCCATTAGGTATTATTATTAGTCGTTTTTAAAGCTCGGGTAGGAGCGCGAGTAGGGAGACTCTACATCAGATTGTCGTAGATAGTTTTAAGGTATGTTCTCGTTTAAGTTTATGTCAAGTTAATTATTATTTATTTTAGATTATTATTATTATAAGGAGTAGTTTTAGTACTATTAGTATATTATTTTTAGGCGATAGGGTTATTGTTAGTGGTAGGTATTGGGTAGCCTAGCCTTAGTTAGGCATGGACTGATCACCCATGCTTAAACAAGGTAGCGTAAACCAATATTCAACCATTACAATAACTAGTTAGTTGTATCATTACCTAACTTAGAATTACTTAAACTGCATCAGGACCTAGAGATATTACCAGATTGTACTAGAAATGGTTATCAACTATTGGGCAACTGCTAAACAGGTGAGTTCCTTTGAACTGTTTTTTAAAACGAGATGTGATGTTTTGATAACTGGTAATAATTAAAGAATTGACTATCAATAGCATCTGTGATATGTGGCAATGCTTAATAATATGCTTGAGGGCTGCTTGTATGATTCTGTTTTAGCCAATGGAGTTTGTATACATAGCCTGGTTATGTGAATTTATACTGTGCTTACTCTGTTCCTATCTGTTTGTCATGGTTGTATCTGTTTGATGCAATAGTCAATATCAATATGTTTTGAATTTTGAAGAATGCTATGTTCATGAACTCACAAGCTTTATGCTGAGTCCCAAATTTTTTCTTTTTGGACACACGTCCTAGGTGCCAAATGATTGCAATACGTGGAGATTACGGGATAGCTTATGAGAAAATAGAGGTCTAGAGCAGTATTTGAAGATTTGGATCTCTAGTTAAATTGATGTAATGTATTATCTAGTATGTCAGATGTACAGTATGCTATGATGTTAATCAAAGTTTGACTTCCACTGTGAATTTAGATTACTATGTGTTCTGTATATATCTAATGCGTAACGCTCCCCAGGGTGTGCCTTGGGAGGCGGGCGTTACACCAAAAAGAAAAGATTTGGACTCAGCATAAAGCTTGTGAGTTCAGAAACATAGCATTCTTCAAATTCAAAACATATTAATATTGACTATTGCATCAAGCAGATACAATCATGACAAACAGATAAGAACAGAGTAAGCACAGTATAAATTCACATAGCCAGACTATGTATACAAACTCCACTAGCTAAAACAGAATCACACAAGCAACCCTCAAGCATCCTATCAAACCTGCCACATATCACAGATGCTATTGAAAGTCAATTATTCAATTATTACCAATTATCAGAACATCATATCCTGTTTTAGAAAAACAGTTCAGAGTAACTCACCTGTTTAACAATTGTCCCACAGTTAATAACCTTTCTTAGTACAATTTGGCAATATCTTTAGGTCCTGATACAGTTTAAGTAATACTAGGTTATGTAATGGTAGAACTAACTAGTTATTGTAATGGTGTGGTTTGGTTTACGTTACCTTGTTTTAGCATGGGTGATCAGTCCATGCCTAACTAAAACTAGACTACCCAATACCCACCCCTAACAATAACCCTAACACCTAAAAATATTAATACTAAAACTACTCCTAATAACAATAATAATCTAAAATAAATAATAATTAACTTAACATAAACTTAAACGAAAACATACCTTAAAACTATCTACGGAAATTTGATGTAGAGTCTCCCTACTCGCGCTTCTACCCGAGCTCCAAAAACGACTAATAACAATACCCAATGGGGTATCGATTACTCGGGATTCTCTTTATACTAGAGCGTTCCCAAGAAAACTTATAATCTAAGTTCAACATTAAGGTCTCTATTTATAAGAAAGCATGCAAGCATGTGAAAAAGTTAAGCAGGCCGATGTGGAGGCAAAATTGACGTGCCAACCTGCTAGCTTAATTATTTTTTTAATAATATATTATTATATTATTATAATTATTTAGCTTCTTACTTTATTTTTCTCTTATAACTTTTTAAATATGACGTCTTATAAAATTTCAAATATGCCGTTGAGACGACCTTATTTTTCTCTACGAGCCGACTCAAGTTTCGTTAAAAACGGAGCATGTTTAAATATAATAATATAATATATTATTATATTTATATATACTTAAATGGTCTCTTACGACATTAAAACTCATCTAAAACTTTAAATTTAAAATAGTCATTTCACTAATTACTTACTCGTTTAACAATATATAAAATGTAAGTTTATATTTCTTTTATTTTAACTATTACATTTGACATTGGAACTCGGGGTGTTACATATAATTTAATAATTTTTTATCATTAGCCTCTATGTATATGTGTGAGTATATATAAATAAAGGTATGGATCAAATGAAAACCATAGCATGGTTTTACATATGCGTCATACATAGGTTACGCATACGTAACCATTTTTCATTTGACATAGTGTTACGTATACGTAGGACTCTTCATTCTCGTATGTATGCTCAACATATATGTACCAAATACGTAAATAACATATTAAAATTAAAATAACAAAAAAATTCTGAATTATGTTATTGGTTTTCGTGGTTTTCTTTTGCTTTCACATAAGTATTGGTTTTCTCAAGAACCCTCCCATATATATATATATATATATATTATATATATATATATATATATATAATATATATTATCATTATCAATTATTATTAGATAACAATTCATAACTATTTATTATTGTTATCTAGTAATAATTACTTGTTATTTGTATGGATCTAATATACATAGATAACCAGAGGGTAATTACAAGGTGTCTATTCCTCTAATAGAATTTTATTTAATTAACAATATTATCAAATAATAAATTATTAATTTCCACTATAATACTCGCAGTCAATTCGTTCATTTGATACGATGGCCGATGTGTGACCCTAAATGATCAACCCCATTAATAGTATTGATGTGCACTAAAGCTTATGCACACTAAATGAAACAATAGGACCCAATAGCAAACACATTCCCACACCCATGCGACACCCGGGTCGACATGGTCCATTGCCAGTGGTTATTATAGGAGTCATAGAAAGCACAAGGCCTTGGACGAAATACTATCCATATGTGATGCATATAAACAATCTGTTTATAAAGTATAATTCATAAACCCACCAATTTTAGTTGAGATAATTTTAAGTATACTTATGCACACAAATAAGAGATGTGCAAGCTAAGCAAGTTAGCCAACCTCATTAGGCGTTAAAAGCTTAGGATTTTATAAACTTATTTCATAAACCAAGCCGGAATCAATGCTTTGAAATGAAATGAAATGAATACTAATTGCTTCCGTCGTTATCAATTATGTGTTTCACTCGACCTCTGCGGGTGGGGTGTCACACCATTGACGGGACTTTAACCGAAACTTGTCTTCAGGTGTATTGGTGTGTGATGATAATGAGTATGTTTTTTTTTATTTATTTAGTGGGAATTTAACCCACTTAAGACTTGTTTGTAAACTTAAACTTCTTAATAAATTAAGTTAGACCCATCAGTGTTGTATAGCAAGCCTCCCATAAATTTTGACCAGGTCCTTGACGGTCCAAATTCCACCAAATAAGCTCAAATCCTATATCCTTTTCTAATCAATTTCCTGATTTCATTTATATTTTAATTGTAACACATTCAATCCATTTGATAGCTATTTGTTTCACAATTAGAATTTGAAGTTTGAATTTATTATAAGGGTAAAAGAATAATCAAGAGATAAAATCAAGGATGATCAAACAATCATTAAACGTATATTTTAATTGTAACTTTAGTCTTTTGACTGGCACATTTTTACCCTAACCATTCTAATTCAATTTGACCTCCATTGGAAATTTTTTGGATCCGACACATGAGTGGCCCCTCGACCCTAAACCATAACCATACCAAACTCAGTAAATCTCATCAATAGCCAGGCTACTAACGAGGTCGGGGGAGGGTGGTCAGGTGGGATGTAAGCAAACCTTACATCTATCACAATGAATAGATAGGTTGCTTTTAGAAAGACCCCAAACTCTACAACAATCAAAAGAGACTATAGATACAAGAGAGACCCCCGACCCTAAACATAATAACATACAATAATATAAACATAATACTATACAATTATTCTTAATTTGACTGTATTGATTTCAATCATACACATGATTTATACGTGTTACCAATATATGTTAATTTCTAACCCTTGCAAAATTATAATCTTTTCACTCACTCCCTTTTGTTTGTATTAATCACCAGGGCTGCAAACAAACCAAACGAACACAAACAAGGCCTTGTTCGTGTTCGTTCATTTAGGAAATAAATTGTTTACGAACTGTTCACAAACGCTTACTGAATGAGATTTCTTGTTCGTGTTCGTTCATTAAAAAAATGATATATTCATGAATTATTCACAAACATACACGAACGCAAATGAAGGCAATCAAACGCAAACAAATATTCAGGATCATTAATGAACACAAACGAATTTCCTAAAAACAAACAAATACAACCATCATATATTGATTTTATAATTCAAATCACAAACATTATGTAATATCCATAAAAGATAAATAAGTACTTCATAATTATCTCAAACATAACTTTTAAATGATCGAACATAAACGAACGCTAATAAGCACATTATTGAACGTTCACGACATAAATGAACGAGCTAACCTTTGTTCATGTTTGTTCGTTTGATTAAACGAACGAAATTTTCTTGTTCGTATTCGTTCATTTATTAAAAAGAGAAACATAAACGAACTTACCGCTGCACGTTTGGTTCGTTTACAACTCTGCCATTCATGTCAATCACTCTCTTTTCTCGAATTACAAATCTTGCCCAACAACCCAATCATCTTAATAATTAATCCATTAGTTTTATATGACATCCCATTAAGCCTTGACCGCCTTTGACAGTCCAAATCCTCCCAAATAGACCCAAATCCTATATCCTTTCTAATCTATTGCTCACACTTACATTTTAATTGCAACACATTTAATCCATCTAATGGCCTTTTGTTTTATAACTATATTTTAAGTTTATATTTACTAGCCGGAAAAGACTTACCTATAGATGAAAACAACAATGATGATCAAACAATGACTTATATTTTGATTGTAACTTTAATCTTTTGACCTAACTTGTTTTAACGTGACATATTCTAACCCAAACCGTTCTAACTCATTTTGACCTAGTGAAGAAAAAACCTGAATCCGTCTCTACAACGTCCCTCGCCCCTAAATCTATATTATATTATCTAATAAAAGATTTTTTAGAATACACGTGACAACTTCTTATGCCTAAAATTTTGTTTTCTATCTGTCTCTCATATTAATGAAATTGATTTTAAACAACTAAACTAATAAATAAATATTTAAATATAAATTTTTTATTTTAATAAATTATTAAAACATACTAATTATATTGTATCTTATCTTAAAATATAATTTTATAATTTTTTTATTTGTATTATTTGTTATTTATAATATGTTGAATTTTTTTATTTATTATTTCATGAATCTCTAATAACATGTAACGCACAAATGTTAATAAAGTTTAATAATTTTGATATGTTAAAATTTTCTAATCGTGTAATAGATAATTTCTAACCATGTATAATAATATACAGTGTTATAAACATAATAATATACAATATTATCCTAGTTTGACTATTTTAATCTCACTCATACACATGATTTATACGAGTTATCAAAATATATAATTTCTAACCCTCGAAAATTAAAGACATTATCATCACCCCCTTCTGTTGTCGTAATCACCACCTCTGTTCTGTTCATGTCGATCACTCTGTTTCCTCGAAACTACAAATCTATTTTTAGACATTCTCTCTCCAACCCATAAACATTTCTGATTTCTCAAGAATCTCTCTTCCCTACAGATCCCATAGGCTCACAAACGAACGAACCAACTCCTCAATCGCACATGTTTTATTTCAAATTTCATATCCTCTTTCTGTAATAATCTTCCGCAATCTCGCATTCTTTTCACTAAAATCATCCATTTACAACAAACCCATGTCGAATCTTTGAATAATTTCGCCAATTTATATTCATTACAGCGGTTGCTATATAGCAGATTAGGGTTTGCGGTTTCAGGGTGTAGGATTGTTATGAATTGAAGCTCAATTGCTGTGTATCTGGAGCTGAAATCTGTATATTCGTAATTTGAGAAGAGATTTATCTGGGTTTGGGCTTTCTGCTCGTGAATTTTGCATCCGGAAGAACATTTAAGGTGAGGTTTCGATTGAATTAGGGTTAAAATTTGGAAATTGTCAGAATTGATTGTTGTTTCGACTACACCCCTCTTTATCGTAATTTGATGATTCAGATTAACGGAAATGGACAAATACGAGCTTGTGAAGGATAGGATCTGGGAATTTTGGTGTTGCGAGGTTGATGAGGAACAAGGTTTCGAAGGAGCTTGTCGCTATGAAATATATATAAAGAGGCATAAGGTGTGTGCGATTTTCCTCGTATTATTAATATTATTTAATAATTTAATGTTGTTTTATTCAATTGGTAGGTTTTTGCTAGATAGAATTGTTCCAAGATAATTGTTATCTGGGATTGGATTCTTGAATCTTGATTTCGTTTGATTATATATAATGGCCACTTGTTTTGTTGAAATGCTTCTAATATTCATTTGTTGGTATCTTTATTTGTTTTGGAACATTGGATATTGACCTATTGGCTGGATTTCAAGGGTTATGCATATTATCTTTTTGGTTGTAGATTGACGAGAATGTTGCTCGAGAGATCATAAATCACAGATCCCTTCGACATCCTAACATTATTCGGTTTCGAGAGGCAAGTGGCCTTCTACACTTGGTTCATTTGATTTATATAGTATTTACCACTGGCATATGTCATAAGTATTTCCTTAATCCCATGGGAATTGCAGTTTTTACTTTTTTCACAACATTTCAAGATAACTGAGATTTTAGTGTGAAATGAAAAAAAGGTATCTTTATGTCCTTAACTGGATTTTCAGTAATGGTGCCATGGTGGTGCATACTTTTAAACTGTGTCATGTTTCCAAAAGTGCAATTTCTATGGCTGTAGAGAGATAATTGAGGTGGAAATATCTACTCATTTACTAACTAATGAGTTGATTCGGGTTAAATTTTCTCTAATGGATCAAATGGGTAACATAAAAAATTTGGTTTAGACGAAACACTTTAAAGGCGTTAAGGGGGTCATATGGTCGAAAGTCACTCAAAGTGTATTTTTCTTATATTATTTATAAAATAATTTGATTTTATAATTTATAAAATTTCTTTGCAATTATATTTGACACTGACTATTACTAAAAATATTGAGAATGGTGTTCCGGGTCAACCAAGCGGTCCGTTTTGATCCACACCAAAGACCACTTCCCCAGTCCGCCTGACCCGCCCGTTTTGCCGACTTTAGTATAATTCTAAAATATTTGGATCATGAGCTTATAATAATTTGGGTTTTTCTACAGGTGGTACTGACTCCTACCCCTTGCTATTGTCATGGAGTATGCTGCTGGAGGGGAGCTATTTGATAGGATTTGTAATGCTGGAAGATTTAGCGAAGATGAGGTCTGCTTTCTTAAATCAGCATAAATTTCTAAAATTATTTTGTCAAAGTACATGATTTAGTCATAAGCATCTGTTTCTTGACGTTATCCAACAAATTTTCAGGCTAGATACTTCTTCAAACAGCTTATATCAGGAGTTCACTACTGTCATTTTATGGTAAAGCCCTAAAAATGAACTCTCTCATGACAATATATTTGATTTTTGATGCTATATGTCAACATTGTGCAGCAAATATGCCATAGAGATTTGAAGCTCGAGAACACTCTATTAGATGGGAGCCCTGCACCACGCCTGAAGATTTGTGATTTTGGCTACTCGAAGGTGTTCATATATTAACGAAAAGCTTAATCTATATTGTAAATACAATCCAGTTGCTAATAGTTTTTAATGTTTTGCACTTTTGCAGTCATCTTTGCTTCACTCCAGACCCAAATCCACAGTTGGAACTCCTGCATACATTGCCCCTGAGTCTTTCTCGTAAGAGTATGATGGCAAGGTACATATGATAAGTTTTCATATGATATGAAAACATTTTGTTGAAATGAACTTTGGGTATTTT
>JACCIY010000031.1:0-83555 GCA_025506505.1 Flaveria sonorensis | reverse complement strand
AGAACCAAGAATTCAGTCCAGATGATAGCATGTTATCCCTATAACCGGCTCTGATACCACTGAGGGTTTTCACAAGTTAATCAGAGTCATTTTATTCTTATAAAATGAAAAAGTAGCGGAAATGGTATGAAAAACTTGTTACAGTTATATATAAACCAAGTTTGTATATCTGTTAAAAGAAAACCCGTAATTGATGTTATATGAAAACCATGTTAAAAACAACCGTAGGATGTTAGAATCTACCTCTCGAATGGGACAGAGGAAGAAAAACTTGATTGGCAGCCTCCAAAGCAAGAAACCTCAAGCGTGTCTACCCTAAGCTTCCAATAATACACCAGGTTGCTAGGATTTTCTTTACTTGAATCGGGTTCTGTTCTTGGTTTTCCTCGACCGATCGAGAGAAAAACTACAGTAACATCGATTTGCACCTTTGTGGTGTTGTAAGTTATCAGAGAAAGTGGTTGAATGCAATCATATATTGAATGTCTTATTAAAACTGAATTTCAGAGTGAGAGAAAAGTGGGCGGGACCCATCCCTTTAACCCATCCACATTTCTCTAATATTCATCCGCATTAGTAAATGCGGATGAATAAACTCTAACCGCATTTGTAATTGCGGAAGAAGAAACTTCATCCGCATTTCCTACATGTTCATCCGCATTTGTAAATGCGGATGATCAGTTTCATCAGCATCTCCTTACATGCTCATCTGTATTTACTATCCGCAATAGTAAATGCGGATGAAGTAATTCCTTCAGCATTTTCCCAAATGCACATCCGATTTGCAAATGGGATAATGAACATTCATCCGCATTCCTCTGTAACACATCGCATTAGTAAATGTGGATGGGTAAAAGAAATACGGACAAAACATTGTATGTTTGTTTAACCATTTGAATAACAATACAAAGTTACTCTCTCTTTAGAATAAATTATCCATATAATTTATTCATAAACACTAGTGCAAATATTAGAAACCCAATTTTTAAATACTTCAAGTGTCAATATTTATTTACATGATCATATCATAAAACAATATTGTAGGTGTTTGTCTAGCCTGTTATTGGGTATGACCCGACTTGGATCATACCTACTAGCCACATCACTTCAATGTGTCTTGGGCAGACAGATCCCAACAAAGTTTACACACATTGCCCTCCTCACGGGTCCAAGTGACGGAGGTCTCTACTCTATCAATCTTCCTCCCGTTCAACTGGTCCTAAAGTTGCTTTTTCAACCTCTCGTGGGTCTACTACCACATGGCATCAACGCTTAAGGCATCCACATCATCAACTTTTTCAGACTATGTTATCTAAGTATGTTTACCTCTCTCTAACAAAACATTTGATTTACATTGTAATTCTTGTTTTGTTGGGAAATCTTCAAAACTTCATTTACTATCTCTGATTATAAAAGCAGTCATATTCTAGATTTAATATTCTGTGATGTTTGGGAACCTGCACCGGTCACCTCCTTTGATGGTCATAATTATTTCTTATTATGTGTTGATCATTATTCAAAGTTGATGTGGTTATTCCATTTAAAGCGTAAATCTGATGTGTTTGAGGTGTTTAAACGTTTTATTACCATGGTAGAACGACAATTTACATCAAAAATTAAAATGTGTTCAAACTGATGGGGTGGTGAGTTTAGAAATCTTTCTCATTTTTTCTCCACAAATGGCATCATCATCGTCTTTCGTGTCCTCACACCAGTGAACAAAACGGTGTCGTGAAACGTCATCATCGACACATTATCGAGACCGGTCTCACTCTCATGGCACAATCCAATGTTCCAAAATCTTTCTGGCATTTTGCTATGAAACCGCAGTTTATCTCATTAACCGGATGCCATCACGTGCCAACTCAGCCATTTCCCCGTTTGAACTTGTGTTTAAACGAAAACCTGATTTTTCTTCTTACGAGTTTTGGGTGCCAATGTTATCCTCACTTGAGACCATACAATCCTAACAAGATGGATTTTCGTTCCACACCATGCATCTTCCTTGGATATAGTACATCCCATCAAGGGTATCGTTGCTTTGATCCGAAAATCGAGCATATGTACATTGCACGACATGTCAGGTTCCATGAAACATCTTTCCATTCCGCATCAAACCCATTAATCTGTCTTCTTCTTCTTTTCCAGCCCCTATTTCTCCACCTATCCCAATCCTCCTTCTACTTCCACCACCACCGACCCGGTTCCACCTCCCACTTCTGTTACATCCACTCCACCACCTCAACCCACATATACCACACCTGCTAACCCGACCCTTCTCCCATACCACCACCACCACCACACCAACCACTTCACTTCCCACCCAAACTTACAGCCGCCGCCCTACACATCCACCAAATCCACTCCAACGCCCATTTCTGCCTTTGATAAATATCGCCACTCTCAATCTACACTACCCAACAATCGGCTGCCCAACAGCCACTTCCACTCTTCCACCACAATCTAACCCTACTCAACGCTCTCGCTCGTCCATTTTGCGACAAAATCCTAGGCAAACTACACCCTTTCACCCTACTTCACATTACATAACTTCCACCTCTAATGTCACCGAACCAGCAAACTTTACTATTGCAACTCAGACTCTCACTGGCATAATGCTATGGTCGAGGAATATTCGGCACTTATCCATAATGGTACGTGGACACTTGTGCCTCGTCCTTCTGGGGTTAATGTGGTTGATTGTAAATGGGTTACAAGCTGATACAGGATCAAACAGGTGCAATTAAGCGCTACAAAGCACGCTTAGTTGCAAGGGTTTTAAGCAAAACCAGGAATTGATTATACAAAGACTTTTAGTCCAGTGGTGAAATCCACCACTATCAGAGTTGTTCTATCTCTTGGTGTCACTAAACAACGGCCCCTCCGACAACTCGATGTCCAAAACGCTTTCTTGCATGGCGATTTGGCAGAAACAGTGTACCTACAGCAGCCACCTGGTTTGTTGATCCCACCAAACCTGATCATGTCTGTTTACTTCATAAGTCATTGTGCGGCCTCAAACAGGCTCCCCGAGCCTGGTTCTAGCGTTTCTCTCATGCTTTACTTGCTTTGGGTTTTAAGGGCTCTAAAACCGATCCCTCTTTATTTATTTACTCGGATAATGGCGTTCTGTTATATATGCTTGTGTATGTCGATGACATAATTTTGACAAGTAACCAACCAGAAGCTATCGAACAGGTGGTGTCAAGCTTAAGTCGTTCCTTTCCAGTACAAGACATGGGCCCTTTGTCGTATTTTCTAGGAATTGAGGTGGCAACTAAAGGGGATGGCATTGTCCTCTCACAACACAAGTACATTCATGAGCTGTTAGATCGGACACGCTTGTCTCATTCCAAACCGGTCCCATCTCTGTGTACCACTAACGCTCATTGACACTTGGTGACAATGCCCCTTTGAGGATCCGGTTAAATGTCGTCAAGTTGTTGGTGCCTACAATATGTTACCTTATCAAGACCGGCATTACTTTTGCAGTTAATAAGGTTTGCCAATTCATGAATTCACCTACTGTGAACCATTGGTCAGCAGTCAAACGCATTCTCCAATACCTTCATGGGACTGCAACTCATGGTCTCTCATCTCCCGTTCCTCATCCTCCACCTTACATGCTTACACTGATGCCGTATTCAATTCTTTGAGTGCCTTTTCTGATGCAGACTGGGTGGGTGCCCAGATGACCGTCGATCACGGGCGGATATGCAATATATCTTGGATCTAATTTAGTTAGCTGGTCTGCATGAAAGCAGAGAACTGTATCTCGGTCATCTACAGAGTCTGAATACAAGGCATTAGCTGACACGGTTGCAAAATTGACTTGGCTTGAGACATTATTACATGAGCTTCATATTCCAATGAAATCGTTCCACATTATGGTGTGACAATTTGGGGCTACATATTTATCTGCCAATCCAGTTTTTCACGCGCGTACAAAGCACGTAGAAGTCGATTTTCACTTTGTTAGAGAGAAGGTTGCACAAGGGAAATTATCGGTTCAGTTTATCTTCAACAAACGATCAGATAGCCAATGTCTTCACAAAGCCGTTGTTTCTAACGTTTTCTCTTTTTGAAGTCCAAGCTAAGAGTCGATACCCGGCCTTAGCTTGAGGGGGATATTAGTCAATATTATATATTAATATAAGTAGAGAGTTCTAGATGTAAATTTGATATCTATTTATATCCTTGTATTCTAAGTTGACAGAATATACAATTCATTTTACCAAAGTTAATTATACATAAGAGTCATATGTAATTAAAGTCTCAAGTAACCTTCATTTGCATTTGTTGATCGGTAGCCTTATACCTCATTAATTCAATAAAAAGAAACAAATCATTATAATCCTCAATACTCAAATTGTTCATCCATAAACAGATCAATACGGGTCAACTTACCCACAGTTACTGGAACTCAACATCTAAACTTTAGTTTGCTTTATTTAGTTCATTATCCTAATACTTTCACAAAACAACTTGTTTTATACCATTTCTTTAAACATAATTCCAGCTAAAGAAAAGCTGACATTGGTGGACCATGGACAACAAACAGAACTAAATCAGTTCAGTGACGAACAAAGAAGAACTGATGTCGGATCAAGTAATCGCAAATCAGATTAGACCATCTAAGCAGCGTAATTCAATTAAGTCCCTTATGGAGAAGCAACTTCAATGTATAACTATGTGGGGATAATTATTTGTACTGTAGTTTGGACATCAATCCTTTCCTATCTTCTTCAAGCTAAAAGAAAGATAGATCAAGGAGCACACTTGAGGTGACATTACTAAAGTTGATTTAATTTTGTGTTTTGTTTTCTCCATCTTAAAACTTACATATACCGTTTGGATCTAAAATGATGTATGACTGATCTTGATGCATGGAAAATATGAGGTTAGATAAATAAATAGACTAAAGTGGAATGATTCTTTTTCTTTTAACTTTACCTTAGCTAATTAAGTGACAGAAGCAGACATATTTTCATTAATGAGTGAAATTTTGTTTCAATAGGAAACTGCTATAGAAATTTGAGCCAAGGGATTGAAAAATGTTGATCATCAAATATACAACTTTACAATTACATGCCAACAAACTAAAACACAATACAAATTTCATAATGCCAGTATGTTTAGGACATACGTGTACGTTAAAAAAGTGAAGATGAAGTTCCAAACCTATTAGAAATGTAAATCTGAAACCTCTTTGAAAAATTACCTATTGTCAAAATTCGAAAGTTCCAAAAGACTTTTAACCAATCAACCAAAATTGACACACAGAAGCTTCACACTTACAAGAGACCTCTATGAATAAAATCAAAAAAATGAGCTTGAATTACAAATTAAACAAAGAAGTAGCGATGAGATATGGCTATAGGGAGCATGAGCATCTCTTTCAATCCTATAATTAGCTAGCTTCCAAAGCAAATAGAAAAATAGTATGGGTAAAGGGAGCTACTATTAGAAGTGATGATGGAGCTATAAATTGATCAAGATTGATAATAAGGGTGAATACATTATAGATTTAAAAAGTGGGTTAGAAACCATTATCCTTTCAGAGGTGCAAAGCTTGTCATAATCAAAAGGTCAAAATGGCCAAGTTATAAATTGAAATCAAAGAAAAGGTTTGAGTATCATTAGGTGTGTCTTATTAGAGAAGAATTTAAGCATCATTATGTAAAACTATTTTAACACTGCATATGAAAAAATGGTTGAACCTTTTAGGATCTTATCTTCTGACCACTTTACATGATTTGGCAATAGCTTTGTGTTGTTATTATGGTTTGTCCATGTCCTATGTTCCCGTTAGATCTGAATTATTTGTTCTAGTGGTAAATTAAAGCTACTCTTCTAATAAGAGGATAAAAGATGATAATGTTTCACTAACTAATGACCCACCGATCATGATTGGTTGCATTTGTTTTTATCAACCCATTCTATTCTTTAAATGTGATGTTCAATTAGTCACTAATAATTCAAGATTGTTGACACCAATCAGGGAAACCGATCAAGATTAGAGAATACTAAAGAAGCAAAAAGTACAGGAATCTAGTGCTGGTGAACGTGAAAGATTAAAAACTGTTCCATCGGTGCAGTCATCCCACTTGGACATACCCAACATGTTACACCTAACATCGATGCAGGAATTATGGTGAAGATGATTATAGCATAACAAAATTATTTGTTTCTAATTCTCGCATAAAAAACAAAAGAACATGAAAATATATGGTTGATGAACCATTAAGTCCAAAAACAAAGAGAATGATACCTATAAAATAGATAGAATAAGACCAACACAGTGCAGCCATGATGTTAACATTACTTGATTTTTGTAAAACTAAACACTAATGTAGTAAATTCTATAATAACACCAAAGACCGTGTTGGGTTTGGGATTGCTTATTAGCAGATCCACAGTTGAATAAGCAACTGGCAACATATCAAAGAGTTCACGATTGGTATCACAATAGATTGATTACCAGTTACTCAATTAACATTATGAAAACTCAAAACACAAGGATATTAATTTCACCAAAATCTCAACAAATTAAGCAAAACCAATAGCCTTTCCTCGGATTGGTATAATTTCATAAAAATTTGTTCAAAATTCCCAGATGTAATTTCAAGAAATCCTAATAACTTAATCACAATGTAAATAAGATGTAGGATTAACTGAAGCGTTGGATTAAGCCCAAGATTATTCAATCAAAACTGAAGCATGATTTTGCAGATGCGTGGCAAACTAACTTCATGACCCAAAGAAAAATCCATCAAGATTAACCCAACACTCACCAAGAACCATAAAAATTCACTCAAGATCATGCTCATACGTTAATTGATACATGGAGATAGAATTAAATAATCATAGTGAAATACATGATAGTGAGATTCAATATGATAGCTTGAAATACCTGGAGATGAGAAATTTCAAAGCCAAAGTTTGCTTTATAAAACTATGCACCAGCAACGATGGTAGTTTGTTAGTTGTGACAGATGTCGAACCGAGTGAATTCAAATCAATTTATTCTTGGTTTTGCAATCCAAAAATCAATTTTATCAGCCAATCCTATCCAATCACCATGATTAGGAATTTAGAATCACTCACACCCTTCAGTAGTTCAAACCACTGAATTGAAAAAGGCAAAGCCGTGCATTAGATGGCGGGTCGAATCAAGAGCTATTGGGTTAGATCTGTGTGTGAAGAAACCACTCTAGAAATGAGCGGGAAAAGAAATTGAGAGCTGGCTTAAATTTGTGCAAGTGTCCTACTATGTAATCATTTATTAATATATATAGAATAATAGAATATATAGATATAGATATAATTCTTATTAACACTTTGAAAGTGAATTGGCTTGGTCTCCACCCTTCATGATTGTACTGGGCTTTATGTTGTTTGAGGTTCGACATCCTTGTAGTCATAGAAATTGTGCGCATGATGATGAGAATCTAAGATGGAAGACAAAGTACATTACCTATATGATGTAGCGCACGGAATGAAATCGAAGCTCAAACAACGTTGATTCTGCGAATACCCGTGATGTTCTTCACCCAAACCCAAATTCAACCCCAAAAGTCTTGAATTTGAAGAGACAAACTGTTATTTTCAGAAATGATCAAGTGTCCTTTCACATTACCAAGATAACTTAAATAACAAGCCAAAATTCGAACGGCCTAAAACAAAAAACATGGGCCAAACAAAAGCCCAAAACAAAACCGAAAAACTAGAAAAACATAAAAGTGGCCCAAAAACCCATTTAGAGGCCTTATTTTGGAAAAATAACGGGATAACCCGCCTACGGTCGTTTCCACGGTCGTTTTGACTGGTAGCACGTCAGAAACGGAGGCTCGTAGCCCAGGTTATGTCCATTTTCGTGCAGCACGTCTTGGGCCTCCAAAAACATTAAGGCCCGGTCTTCAACACTTGGACTCGCATCACTATGTTACGTAAAAGTGTCATGAATAGTGTTTTCGTTTGGTGGTGAACACGTAAAGCTTTATGATTAGACCATATAGAGTTGTTTTTACAATTTGTGTCATGTTCTTCTTTGTGTTTACCGTTTGAATAAAGGGACAACTTTAAAAAGGTTAATCCTATAGCTGCTAGTTGTCATAACGGTTGAGCCATGCGCCTAGTGAATTCCACGTTCACCCGGGTTCGATCAAGGGGTTTATTCCTATGATTTTTATCAATTGTGATGAATAGCTATTTGTTGTGTTGAGCGGTTGACACGTTAAAGTTTTAGAGGTTGCGATGATTGCAATCCATACTCATTGTTTGGCATGGTAACCATGTGTCAGTATGATTCCGTTCTTTGTTTTCATATAGCATTCCTCGATTTATGCAGCCACAATGGCTTCCAATTCTGAGCCCTAAATACTCATGTTTATTCGTTCTTATTACCACTTGATTCTCTTGTAACTATAGCCTAACAATGTTAATGGACAAATTCTGACACAAACAATTTATGTAAGTATGTACGTGCATACGTATACGTGTGCAATCAATTATTCTAACATTTTCTTAACAACAAAAGTTTTATATAAACAAATGCTTTGAAAATTAACCATTTTTAAAATAGAAATTACTAGAATATAAGTGGGTTTTGAATCCCTCGGTCCATCCGAATTCCAGATTTTTGTTCCTATTTCCATCGACAAATAATAATTGAAGTAATGGATAAAAAAGGTCCTTCGAATCATACATGTTGAATATAACCATGTCACAATATTCCCAAATCTCCACCAAGCCATAAAATAATTGCCTTTATTTTTAAATAATCCACCAAGCCAGAAAAATATTGCCTCCATCCACCATATCCTTCTTCCAGAACCACTGATTTGATTAGCCATTGAACCACCATAACAGGATTTAATGACTTGAAAGATCTATATCTAGCCAAATCGATATTGAACTCCAAATTGAAGAGGCTATATCAAATGTTGAACAAATGAAGAACTTTTTACTATTGCTAAACTATGTGTTACATGACGAATATATATACGAAAACCAACTTCTAACTAACTTTTAAATAACAATAATTAACTAAACATCACGTGAAAAACACGTGACTACTAGATGGAATAGTAGCAAAAGGTGTTAACACTATATGAGATTACTAAATACATGTGAAATCTTTTTCAATCTCAAATGAACAAAAAGGACATAAAACATTGGGAATGTCCAATCCTTTTTTTCACACCGGTTTTCTAGTAGGAAGACCATTTAATAGTATATGACATATAGTAATGGTAATATTAACCTTCCTTAGAACGTATTTGTTCCATCTAGTAGGAGAATTACTATTCGGAAGTACCAATCAATCCATACCTTCCTAACATCTTTTAACCTTAATTCATTCTTGAACTCAAAATCTCAAACCCATTTATCATTTTAATTGAAGAGATAGATATCTTATATGAACCAAAGTAAGAATGAAGGATTGATGTGGTAATCATTAGAGGTCGATGTTAATCATTGTTAAATGTTAATTAAAAGCTGTTTCATCACCTCTTTTCCTTCAAATAAATCAAGGTTTTCCACATCAAAACAACTTATATATTTTATTAACACTACATAATTAATAATTAATGTATATCATTATTTAATCTTGATTGTTATTTCATCACTTGATCCGTTTTAAGCCGGAAGACATCCAAATTACTATTTGTACTTTTAAGATGTATTTAATTTAATCATATATGTTTTTATTATATATCTATTTTATCACTTAATCTGGGCCGGTCCAAATGGAGAATGGGGTGAAGCAAGGGCTTGGGGCCCGCAAAAGTTAAGTCCATTTTTTCAAATTCTTTTATATATTAAAACTGATATTAAGACTAGGTTTTCTGATTACTGGACCATCGATGAGAGAGTAGCGGCAATCACGATTGGAACTTGGAAGAAGCGAAGCAACTTCTAGAGAAATCATCAAAGAACTCGGGAGAATTAATGACAATCGAATATTTGTTCCAGTTCTTTTGATTTTTGTTCGACTCGAGAGATTAGCGGCGGTCATTCTGATCTTTAATCATCTACTTCTGCTTCTTATTCGATTTCTTCATGTTCGAGATTTGATTTAGGTTTATTTTTCCACCCTTAAATTCTTGATTTCTGTATGTTAATTGCGTTAATTGTTCTTATGTTCTAATTGTTTTAATATTATGGTAATGTAATTGTGACCTCTCGTGTATTTGTTAAGTAGTCGTTATTGTTTTCGTTATCTCTTATAAAGATTTGGTCTTGTTATTAATGCAAGTACGAGGACTTATTTGTAGTTCTTTGAAATCGTATTAGTTTAATGATAATTAAATAATTCATTACCTAAATGTTAACCATAAAAATAATAGTAATAATAATAATAATACTAATAATAATAATAATAATAAGATAATATAATATAATAATAATAAATAATAATAAATAATTTTAATAGGTATTAAGATTATTATTAATAAAAGAAATAAGTTTTATAAATTTAAAAACTTGTAAATAATGTTTTGTACATAAAATAACAAAAATATAAATTACAGGGACCAAACTGTAATTTATCTTAAAATATAAGCTTTGGGATTAAAAATAAAGTCTAATTACAGGGACCAAATGTGTAAATATTTAATCCCAACCCCCAAACAACCCGTTTTCCCGGTGACCCTCCGGCCGAGCTCCGGCCAACCCCTAAACATCACGATTTCACCAAGGTGATATACCAACTGTTCCTTAACCTGTTGCGATCCCAATCGAGCACAAGGATGAATTTAATTTGGGGGTTACGAGCGGTAGTACTTGAAACCGAACTCACATCAATACCAACATCGGTTTTACACCTAAATCATAATACTAACTCAATCAAACGATTAGAAACGTTCCTTTAATCATCTCAAACTAAATGTGATGAATCATTGTACCTGAAACCGCAATTAAACCAATTAATTCAACCGAAAATGCCGACCATTATTCTATAGCCGTTGAGTATGTTTGAGCTCAAATTGGATCTATAAATTAGAGGGCTTCTACTCTAATTGGCTTTCCTAACCTCTCTGTAAGCTCAATTTCACTCGAAACACACACAAACACCGATTCCTCTATCGAAGACCTACGACCCTGTCCTTTTTCCTGTTTTCCTTCAATTCAAACGAAACAAGGTAAATTGAATACATTATATACTTGTTTTGATGTAATAAAGAAAAGCCTTATGCTAATTCGGGTTTAAGCTTCGAATGATGTTCGATTTCTCTGATTTCGAATTAGGGTTCTTGAACCCAATTTGGGGATTTTCTGAAAAAAAGCTTTAAAAATTTTGTTTTCAAATCTTACACCAACAGGGCCATAGCCCAACCGGTTTGATCATAAACTGTTGAGCAGGAGGTCCCGGGTTCGACCCGGGCCCCTGCCATTATTTTTAAAAAGGTTTTTCCTACTTTTAAATTGCAGAAAATATTTTAAATATTATATTAAACTATATAAAAATCACTTTTAATCAGAAATAAAATAAAATTTTTTCTTTTTAATTTTATTAGAAATTCACCTTAGAAATTCTTATTTTTGTTTTTTTTTTATAAAAAATTAAAAAATGTTATAAATACCATTTATTATTAACTTGGAATTGTAATATATCTCATTTAATTCTAAATAATTTTAATTTAAGAATTCTTTATTATTATAAGATATAATTACAAAATTTGTTTATATATATATAATTTTTAAGAAGATAAATATATATGTACATATTTAGAATGTACACTTATTGTAATGATTATTTTAATCTTTTAAACCTATAAATTATTAGTTTATTAAATAGTAAATAATAATCATTTGATAATAAAAGTCTAACTTTTATTAATAGTGTTTTAATCATTAAAATTCATATTTAACTATTTAAATACCAAAATAATAACAATAGTATCTATTTAATAATGTAAAAATTATGAGTTAAATGGTTATTAAACATAACACCATAATTATCATGATTAACTTAAACACGACCTTTCATTTAGGTTTAAACGCTAACGAATCCTCGGCATTATATACACGACTTATTGTTGTTCATCCTTTATTTCATGTGAGTTTTTTATACCCCTTTTTATATATTTTCACACTTTGGGGTGAAACATGTTAACTTTATGATAATTGCACTTGTAAACTCGTTTGAATCTTGTAAACACTTGGGTAATTCATCTTATTTGTCATGGTTAGTTGAACTTTAGTAATTACCATGTGATGACTATTATAAGTACAATCATTAACTATTGCTAGCCTGGCGACGTCATAGATCTATGGGCTGACAAGCCTACTTGGTTAATGCAAGTATACTTAGCTAATCGTTTAATCTTGTAATCTTGTAATCTTGTAATCTTCAAGGTTTGATTGTTACATTTGTTCATCCATCCCAGTTACTTTATTCAATAACCTATGACAAGAATTATCATCTTATATATATATATATATATATATAATATATATATATAATATATATTTATGTATGAAAACTTTAGAAATTCACCAACATTATGTTGACCTTTTATTTTTATATGTTTCAGGAAATGTTAATGCTTAGCTTGCTATGAAGACAATGTCACATCTAGGACTGACCTAGAATAAAATAAAAATACTTTTGTTATCATTGGACGTTGAAATTTCTATGTTTTGGAACATATTCTATTTCTTAAATGTATGTCTTGAATATTGAGTTCTAATAATATTGTCATTTTAAATTAGCGTTATGTGGCATGAACAATCTTAACCCTCACATCTCGACGTTTCCGCCGTCCGTTAGGTTGGGGTGTGACATTAATAACTGAACTTGTTAACTTATTCTTGATTGTTAATTCTTGAGTCCTTAAACATTGATTTTTGTTATTGCTAATTGTGGATTGATGTTTTAATTATACAATTTGTTAATAAATTAATGGGATGTTATATTTATGTCTTTAAGTTTTTGATTGTTATTTAGTATCATTGAGTGTTTGTAACTTTATTTGTCAATTATTGTTAGTTATATCTAAGCTGTTAAACAATAGATAAAGGGTCCTAATACAGGGACATCCCACCAGATAAATCGACACCACCTATACGTCGCGTATGGTCCATACGCGACGTATAGGTATCCACAATAAATGCCTGACATTTCATGTCGCATCTCATTGTCATGGTGTTTATACCCCTCGTATTGCTCCATACGTCGCGTATAGCTTTTTCAGATGACAAAACTAGACTAAGTCTAATCATCATTCAGCATACGCGACGTATAGGTATCCACAATAAATGCCTGACATTTCATGTCGCATCAATCGTTGTCATGGTGTTTATACACCTCGTATAGCTTCATACGCCGCGTATAGCTTTTTTCAGATGACAAACTAGACTAAGTCTAATCAATCATTGAGCATGGCTATACGCGTCGTATGGCACCATACGCCATACGTCGCGTATAGCCCTGTGGCGTATGGGTGAAGGGTGTAGGTCCACCGACACCTATACGCGGCGTATGGGGCCATACGACGCGTATAGGTGTCGGTGGACCTACACCCTTCACCCATACACCACAGGGCTATACGTGGCGTATGGTGCCATACGACGCGAATAGCCTGCTTTATTTACACCGAACGTTTGATTTCAAATTATTTGACGCGAAGCAAGATTCCTTTCGTTACTATATAAACGGAGTGGATATCAAACGAATGCGCTCGTATTCAAAACTTATTTGTTTTCTCCGGAGGTAACGTTTGATAGTTTCAGTGATTGATAGTAATCATAACATTTAATCTTCTCAAAAACATATTATCGCAAGAAATTAGTGTTATGTGGTTCAACATTTTCTTCTGATACATAATTTACTTGGTAAATATTTTATTCTTATTTACTAAGTATTTACATACATATATACATATATCTGAATTGGATACTTAAGAATCGTTTCAACTGACTCGGGTTCCATCGATGCTAGTCGGTTACGGTTAACTTGAATAATTTTCAGATTTTTTGTCATAACCGACTACTATCGTGGAACCCGAGTTAGTTGAAATGATTATTATGTAATCAATACATTTATGTGTACGTAAGTATGTATATAAATGAAGTAAGAGTTATAGTTTACCTGAAAATTTATTTTGAAGAAATAGTTGAACCACATAACCCTATTTTCTTTAATAAAAATCACACATGTCGTATAGTGTAATACGCTTCGTAAAAGATTGCTTTATAGTTCTCCTGACACCTATACGAGACGTATACGCGGCGTATGGGACCATACACTTCGTATAGGTGTCAGCGAATAACCTATACGTGGCGTATGGGTCCATACTCCACGTATAGGTGTCAGGCGTACCATAAAATCAGTTTCCACATGGTAAGAATATACGCAGCGTATAGTGCCATACGTGGCAAACCTATACGTGGCGTATGGACCCATACGCCGCATATAGGTGTCAGACGAACAACCTATACGTGGCGTATGGGTCTATACGCCATGTATAGGTAATTTCAATCAAATTTTACGGGACACAAGATTCAAATTTGATGAGACACAAGATTCGTTTTCAAATATATAAAAACACATTAGATTTCTCTAAATTGTGAAAATCTCAAACGTATATTTCTCTCAAAATATCATACGTTTTCATTCAGTCGCTATGTCGTTTTGGGATGGTAACTATTTTTTGGTGAATATTCAAGCGTTTCGTACGTGGCGGATAGTAATCAAGATGATTTGTACGTTCAATCTTCTTACGAGACACGATTTCCAGATTTAAACCAATCGTATGTTCCAGATGATGAATTCGACTTTTGCCGAGAAACAAGTTACGAACCTCAACAAAGTAATATAAACTTCCTCTCGAGTGATGAAAATCAGAACATAAAAATATCGTTTAAAATGTCACAAGAATTTTAATCACTCGATGAGCTAGTCTGTTAGGCTGTTAATAGGGGATGTAATAATGGTTATGTTATTATTACATGAAGATCAAAGAAAAAAAGAGGTCAGGTCGTAAAGCTATGGCTTATCTGTGATCTTGGTGGCGAACACAAAAGTAAAACAACAGTTAGACGATCTGGTAGCAAAAAAACCAGATGTCCTTTTAAATTAGTAGGGATATATGACAACAAACGTTGTTCGTGGAAATTAGAGGTGAGAAATGACGAACATAACCATAATCCCTCTCAACATATGGAGGGGTACCCATTTGTAAGAAGGTTTTCTCAAAACGAATACAATTTGGTGGAGCAGCTTACTGATCAGAACATGGAGCCTCGTAACATACTATCAGCTTTAAAAAAGCAAAACCTTAATAACGCATCCATAACCAGAGACGTATACAAAGCTCAACAGAAGATAAGAAATGAAAAGAAAGTTGGTAAAACACCAATGCAAGTTTTAGAAAACCTTTTATCTTCTAAAGGGTACGTTTATTACACCCGAGAAGAGATATTTTTTGTCATCCAAATCGTACGACACTTGGCGTGCATTCCCGCACGTGCTGATGATAGACGTTACACATAAAACAAACATGTACAAACTTATATGTGTTCAGATTGTTGGTGTGACCTCAATACACAAGACATTTTGTGTTGCTCATGCGTTTATTAGTAAAGAACGGGAAGATAATTTTGAATGGGTGCTTAACAGATTCAAAGATACGTTATACTGGTGTATGGAGCCGCGTGTCATAATAACAGACAGAGATCTTGATTTAATGAACGCATGTGTTAAAGTATTTCCGAATGCTTCGAAGTATTTATGCAGGTGGCATATTGATGAAAATATCGCGAAATATTGTAAAGCAGGTTTTACGAAAGATGACCGGGGAAAGTTTAAATACGCATGGGCACGTTTGTGTGAGTCTCCCACGCTGGAGATTTACGAGTATAACTATAACATTCTTTACGAATGACTAGTTGAAGCGAAGCGAAAAAGTAAGTTTTCCTTACATACATACATACAATACTGTTAAATACATAAAAATAATTTTGTTTTATTATATTTTCAAAAGATTTATCTTATATATACAAAAACTGACTAGAGAGTTACAAAGAAATGTTTGTATCAGCCTGGACTAAATCAAACCGCAATTTTGGCTAACATACAACAAATAGAGTCGAGAGCCGGCATGCAAATTTAAAAGTTATCTTAAATCAATAAATAGCTCACTAGATAGACTTGTGGAGTTGGTAGATCAATTGGTAAACATGCAAGAGGTAAATTTAAAAGAAAGTTTCAAGACAAGCAAAATTAAAACCATGAATCATCATAAACTCTCACTATTTGATTACCTACGATGCAAGGTTTCACACAATGCTTTTGATTTATTAGTTGTCGAAAACACTAAATTTCAAGTGATGAACTCAGCAAATGCAACGTGTGGTTGTCATCTTTTCATGAGTTATGGCTTGCCTTGTGCTTGTCGGCTGGAAAAATATGAATATTCTGGTAATGGCCGATACTTTACTTACGTCTTATATCCAGTAACGAATTATATATTAATTAATAATTTATAATGCAGACACTAAAATTTCACTAGATGTAATTGACGTATTTTGGATGAAACTTGATAAGGTTAAACCGTCATTTATGGTGGATGAAGAAGAGATGGAACGCGTGAAACAACAAATAATGACACAACCCACCGCTGTAAAATTTAGTTTGGTGGAAAAAATAAAAGGAATTGTGTATCCATGGAACAGTAACAAAAAAACGCTTGTTGTTCAAACAGATATTCGCGGTCGTCCAACGTTAAAGGTTCAACAGCCAAATTATGACACTCAACAAAGTACGTGTGACATGCCGAGACATAGCTCATTTATTGCGTCTCACATTACCGGAAGAACAAGTTCAGCGGTAAAGCCTCAAAAGCCCGCCATGCAACGTAGTCGTTCAACGTCTTCTAAAGTGAAAGCAACATCAAATAGTGTCGGAGTATCACAAAGTACTAATGAGTTTTCATCAATTGTCGGAGATCAACAATTAAACAATATAAACAGGTTAAAAAATTGGATTCCATCTATCTTTCATCAGCATATTTCACGTTTACAAGATGTCCGACCCGATGGAAATTGTGGTTTTCGAGCTATAGCTTTAGGCTTAGGGTCTAATGAAAATAAGTGGATTTATGTGGGGCAACAACTTTTAGAAGAATTGGACAATCATGAAGTGGAATACAGAGAAGTTTTTGATACTTTGTACCCCGGACACTATAACGACTTACGTCACACCATAAATTGGCAACGTGTGGAACCTGCATCAGAAGAACATTGGATAATAATACCATATACAAGAATAGTGGTTGCTCAAAAGTTTGGTGTTATTCTTCATTTATTAAACAAAAATAGTTGTCAAACATTTTTCCCCTTATGGGCTGATGCGAGAACTATGATGCCTCATCATGTCGTGTCAATTGTTCATGTCAATAATAATCATTTCGTCCACGTTAGAAGGAGATTATCCGATGCCTACATTAAGTAATCTTTGGCTTCTTAACCGAAACGTACGTGCTGCAGAATGGGAGATTATGTATAGGCTTCGTATCTCGGAATATAACGCAATAATAGATAATAACCGGGAAACCCCAGCTTATATAAATTTGTTTTAATTCAAAACTTGTAATCTTTGAATTATTTAATACGTTTGTATTATATTTTATTATTGTCTTCGTATCTCGCGATTTAACAGTTTGATTTTTAAACAATAACCATTTCGTACATGTTTGATTTTTATATAGTTTAACAATAAAATTCAAAATTTTCAAATATTAAAATTTCAAAATTTTCAAATGTTAAAATTTCAAAATTTTCAAATGTTAAAATTCAAAAATTCAAAACAATTTAAAAGTGATTTTTCAAAAAACAATTTTTAAAATTTCAAGCTATACGCCGCGTATGGACCCATACGCGGCATATAGCTCTTCCGCACCAGTATATTTTGGACTTTTCGCATTTTGTCCCTACCACACACTTTTTCAAAACCAAAAACTCTCTCTTATAGGCCGATACTACTCGTATTGTTTATCGATTTTTCTTCATCTAGGTATGTATTATTGTTCCAACATTTTTATTATGCTAATCGTTGAATAGTTTAAGCGTTAAAGTAGCGTTTTGTGTGTTTTAATCGTTGATTTAAAAACTGTATCTAAGAACAGTACGCCACTACAGACCCGCGTATAGGCTTATACACGGCGTATAGTTCAAATTTTGATGATCTATACGCGGCGTATAGGCCTATACGCAGGGTTGTAGTGGCGTATAGCATAAGAGAAAGATGAAGAGATTGACAACCTATACGTTATGTATAGGGCTATACGCCGCGTATAGGGGGTGGGTGACTAGTAGGCTAAATGCAGCTTATACGTGGGACCCCTATACGACGCATATAGGGCTATACGCCGCGTATTGTGGGGGGTGGGTGACTAGGGGGCTATACGCAACTTATACGTGGGACCCCTATACGACGCATATAAGGCTATACGCCGCGTATGGGGGGTGGGTGACTAGTAGGCTATACGCAACTTATGTTTTAAAACCGTTATATTTATATTCGTTTTCTTATGCAGATATGTCTTCCGATTCAGAGATTGAGGCTGACGTTGTTGACGTTATTGCCAATCATCCTTGGCTACAATTTGAGCCCGGGTCCATTGAGCACGCGAAGTGCTCGAAATTCGTACGTATGAAGATCGGCCATCAAAAAGCCGTCGACTGGGAGGTGATGGCTGAGCTCAGAGAGCGCGATAGACTTGCTGGTATTATCGGAGACGATACGCCATGGAGTCATTTGTTTGAGAACACGTTCTTGCCTTCTTACCGAGAGCTGACGGTGAAGTTTTTATCCACCTTTACTTATATTCGTCCTAATGAGATGGAGGAGGACGATGAACGTTCCGAGATTTTGTTTAGGTTATGTGGACATTCACATCAGATGTCCATTGAGCAGTTTGTCGTTCTCTTGGGACTTTACTTTGAGCCGGAGACTGTTACCCCTCTATTCACCGAGGGTATTACTGAGATCGAGGAGAGTCAATTGAGAGATTGGTGGCCTCAGATTGCCAGAGGTCCGTTCAGAGGACTAAGGACAGGGTCACTGGCATTAGAGATCCTCTCATCCGTTACTTACATCGCATGCTTGTCGCATCCATCACGGGACGTGGCAAGAGTCGGGAGTGGTGTACCATTCCCGACTTATTTTACTTGTATTATTTGCTTACGGGAACCAGATGCAACCTGGCGAGGTGTTTGGTAGAGTATTTTGCTTCGTATTATCATCGTAAGGAGCGAGGAGCGGTGTACGGTGGCGCTTACATCACGGTGATTGCCCGAGCTTTTGGTTATCTTCCTTGGAGACATTTATGCAGGTGGTTGCTGTGAGTTTACGGGAGCAGGGTCGTCGGTTCGATCAAGTTGAGGATCTTATGGATTGGCACGTTCAGCTCGAGATTGCGCGAGCACGTACTGCTATTATTGATCCTCCGGAGTTGCCACTGCCTCGACATTACCCAAACTCACCGTAGTTTTTATATTATTACTATCATTGTAACTTTTATTTTGTTATGCATTTAAAAACTTTGTTATTTTTAATTTTTGTATTGTTATCTCGATTGTTTAGTTAATATGAATGTTTGTCTTATATGTTTTATTGGTTAGTTAAAAATATTCGATTTAAAATTGTTGGTTAAGCAAGTTACAAACATAACATAAATATAGTCGACGTAAATTTATTTGTTTATTTAAAAAAACATATGTAAAAATAACAAAAAAAAAAAAATATAAATGCCCTTAACCTATGCTACGCGGCGTATAGGTGTTTCATGCATCCCAAGTGTGTTAAGGAAAAAAAATTTGTAGCCATACGCTGCGTATGGGCCCATACGCCGCGTATGGCCTCCGCCGACATTGGAATGACACCTCGTCTGACAGGTTGTTGTCAGGGAATGTTTTTTTGCCCTATAAACGGCGTATGGGTCCATACGCCGCTTATAGGGTGGTATGTCAGGGAATGTTTTTGCACCCTATACGCGGCGTATGGACCCATACGCGGCGTATGGACCCATACGCGACGTACAGGGCACCCTTGGTGTTGATTTAAAATATTGGGGTGTCCAAATAACCATTCCTTAGAGAAATCTCGGTGGGAACAATACAAGTACCGAACGACATGAGTTTAAAAACTACTGCATTTAATATGTATATACCAATTCTGAACATATTAGCATATATTTGAGGCTTAGTTTCATAGATTATCTTATACTTAATACTACTTTCAGTTTGTTTCATATTAATTATTTTTTAGTTAATTCCGATCCAAATGACATTTTTTATCTCACATTTACATAGATTGTTTTGATCTTGGAATGTTGTTCTGCATAACTCATATATCTTGGATTTTCTGCATAGTGTTAGCAGCTCTCCATCTTTTTAACTTTTCTTTTTCTTTCCTTAAAAATCACTCTACACTTTAAGAGAGTTTGTGGTCAAATGCTAATTTTTGTGTGTAGGCATGTTAGTGATGGGGTTTGTGGTTTATAATCATGCATACACAAAAATGATATATGAATCACCGGATTGAAAGCAAAAATATTTTAGTTTTACTAAAAGGGCCCCAATTTTATTATTCGTTTTAAGCCCCAAAAAACTTAGAGCCATCCCTGCACTTAACATTTGTAATAGTAAACGTATTAAAAACTCAAGATCTATAAAAGACTGAATAAATTAGTAATTTTGTCAACTCAAAACGATATGTAATAAGAAATTGATTATATATGTTATATTTAAACAAAGTTAAAAAATGGCCTTTAAATTAGAAAATTTAAAGTAGTTTTTAACTCAATTGATTACCAACAATGAGTTTCTTCCTGAGTAGGTTAGGGGTGCAGTCCCGAATGATAAATAGATAGATGTGCTCGATTAAGATAACACATATCATCCGAAACAAGATCGCACATTTACCGTAAAAAAATACCAACTTTTTGGGTTATCCATGTGAAGAAGTGTTGTGTTAGATTAACAATTAACTTAATCTTAAATAAGTGTGGTGTTAAATTTAAAGTTTGATACATACACTAGATTTCCGGTAGAGTTTGTTGGAATATGTAACTACCACTAAAAATATAATAAATAACAAAGTAATTATCATTGAAAAGTAGTTGCGGTTGTTAGTCGTTACAACTACAATATATACAACTTTAATAACCGGAGTAATAAATAATCAGTTTTTACCACCAATCATTTGGTTGAGTGGTAGCTTCACGACTTTTTTTAGGGGAGGTTGTAAGTTGGAGTCCTACTAGCTACAAAATGTTGTTGGTGGGCTGGGTTTTACCGCAGTGGGCCTTCGGGTGGCGGGTTTTCCCTGGAATTGGTGGTTGGTGGGCTTAGGCTACCAAACGCTGCCTGTGATCGCGGACGTATGCGGTGTCTTTTCGCCATTGGGGTACCCGGGTAACCGGGCTTTAATTAGTTGACCGTTCAAAAATAATAATAATAATCAGTTTTTCTACACTTTCATCTCACTTAATTATTTTTATTTTATTTTATAGTCAATCACAGAATACTTGTTTACTATGAAACATGAACCTTTAACTTTATAAGAAGTTTATTAAACACTTTAAACTCATTACACTATAGATTATTTATCAGGTCACTTGTATGAGAGAGTGTTGGATAAACTCATACTTTTATATGGTTAAGTTATGTAATATACGTTCGCGGAGGTTAATAGGGGCCGGGGGGCCACCGCTCTCCTTTTTTTTCGTGGGTAGTGTAAATTTTTGATCCGGTAGTGTAAATATATATATCGAGTTTGCCCTTTCTAAAAAAATTTAATATCACCCCGTCCCCTTATGGGAGCGTTTAAACTCCGCCACTGGTAATATATATACAGACACCATAACAATATGAGGTGAAATGAATCAACGATCCAAATTATGTTAAAATGGTTAAAGACAAATAATTATACATATAAAAGAAATGGGTTAAATAAGTTAAATATAAAAATTAGAAAATTATTGAATGTCAATATTAGATCTAGGTGGCTAGTGCATAAGAATTTAACGTGAAGATGGGTATAGTTGTGTTATAGTGAAAAATATCTGAAACTTTGAAGTATTCTTTTCAAAAATTCATATATAAATTAGAAAATATAGCTTTTTTTTTATTTTAATGAGTTAATTACAATGAAGATCCTTTGGGTATTTACATATTAACTTTTGCTTATTAAGTATGAAAAATTATATTGTTGGTCTAAAATTATACACAGGTGATAAAAACAGTTCCTAGAATACGATGAGGGTTAACCTTTTATGTTAGAATTATAAAAATGATCATTGTATCTTTCTAATATTTAAAAACAAAAAATAATAATATAATACAATAGGTCGTAGCGTTAACCCCACCCATTGTCTCCTTCCCGACTTCCCCTTATTAGTCTCTTACATACAACAACTGGTAATGGCCTAACGATAAAGATATATACTATTTATTCAAATGGTGTTGGGTTTAAATTTCAATTTAAATTAGAGCATACTAAGACTAAAGTGAGGTCGTTAAAAAAATCACTTTCTTACATCTGTCTTTCTCCGATGACCACATCACCAATGGAAAGTGGCCCGGGTGGGGTGATGGTTGACGGTGTTGGAGTGGAAACAACGACACAATGGATGTGGCAACAATGGGGGCAATGTTAGGAGTGTCAATGGTGGTGACACAAGCAATAGTATTGTCAATGTTAAAGCCGTTGATGGTGTAGGAGTGGCGGTGATAACACGATGGAAATGGCAACGACGGAGGCCGAGGGTTGTCATTCACACAATGGAGTGGAATAGTTAGTGGTGTTGACAATGGGACTACGAGGTGTCTGTTGAAATGGAATGGCAAGCACTGACAGCAAAGACTAGCGATGGTTGTGTTGACACATAATGGTGGTGGGTGATGCTCTTTCATTTGGATATATTTTAAACTATTTTTTTTCATAATAGTAACCTAGCTTGTTATATTGCATAATTACTCCTTATATTAGAGCATTCATATTAGGTTTTCTATTATTTACGTAAGTATGTGTCATATATTATGGGTGATGATTGTAAGTGGTTGTAAGTGAAGGAGAGAGAATTTTTATAAAGATTGTATCGTGTTTTCTCATGATACAACCCGCCATAAATTTTTTAATATTTTTAAAAGTGACTGTAAGTGTAGGAGAGATAAAAGATAATGATAATGATATAAAACTATTATTTAATTGAAAGAGAAAGAAAAAAAATAATATTTTTAATGTAAATATAAGAATGAGGATTGGAAAGCTAGCGTGAATGCTCTTGAGGCATAATTGACCAACAAGCAACTTCTTTATTTGAGTTGTTCCATTGTTTAGAGCACTCACATCCAATTTTTTATTTTTAGTTTTATAATTACATTAGAAATCATTATTTTTTCTTTTTTTTAATTAAATAATATATTTTTATACCTTTATCTTTACTTTTTTTTCTCTTCACTCACAACAGCTTTCAAAAATATTAAAAAAATTAAAAGGGTTGAACAATAAATCTTTAATTTTACAGATGAACAGTAACATTTTTTCTTTGTTTTACTCACAACTATTCAAAACTATTTCATATGATATAAGGACTTCAACTCACATATTTTTAAAGAACTAACTGTGAATGTTCTTAATGAATGTTGTCAGAAATAATCAAACTCGATTGTAACTTCAAGTAAAATCATTTTAAAATGGTTAACTTATACATTTCTTAAACATACTTTAAAATGTACGGTGATACCTACCACAAAGAATATAACCTCACAAGTTTAAAAAAAAAAAATTATTTACTCAACACCATACCAATAGCTCCAATCCGTATGGTCATAATATCAAATTAAATTAGCAAGATTTTTCACACACTAACACACGTATAGCGGAGGTGTCTTTAATCTTTATGAATGAGTTAAAGACGTGTCACATGTCCAAAAGAGTAAAAGAAAAATCAAATGTCACGAAGAAATTGCCTCCTCAACTACGCTCCTTCACGTACCTCTATCTCTCTCAGGGCGTAAAGCTTACTGATAGCAAACAAGCTCAATAGCTCATTGTTTCTCAAGTTTTTATTTCTACATGGAACCATAATTATTGAATCATGATGAATCGGAATTCTTCTAAGGACTCGTTGATCGCTACAGGAGGTCGAAATCTCCACGTTAACGGTGTTTATAATGCTCCGGTGACCGGATTATTATCTCACCGGCGACTCAGGAGTTTCACCACCACAACCGAAGATTTTGGCAACAATAACAGCAGCAACGTAGATCTATCCTCACGTAATCGTCGTACGCTCTCCGTCGCACTTTCCGATGAATCCGACTGTACGTATTCCGTTACATGTATCTCTGATTTTGATAATTGTTAATGAATTGAAATTGTGATTAGATTTGAATTACCTGCTCTTCGACGTTCGATATGGATTCCGATGGATTTTCCGGCGTCTCGTCTGATTTTGTGATTTATGTTTCGAGATTAAATCGCAGACGACGTCGGTATCGCTAATTGTTTGGGTCTAAACTCCTGATTTTAGAAACTTGAACGTTTTGTTCGTTAAATATGCTTTTGGCTAGATTTCTTCAACGTTAATTACTAGTTTTGATACACGTATCTATTATAATTTACATCTATTACATGTATCTCTGATTTTTGAAAATCGTTAATGCGTTGAGTAGTAGTTAGGATTGAATTACACATTCAATATCGAGTCCGATGGATTTCCGGCGTCTCGTTTGATTTATGTTTCGAGATTAAACCGCAGACGAGTTCGGTATCGCTAATTGTTCGAGTCTAAACTCGTGATTTCAGAAACTTTTTGCTCGTTAATAATGCTTTTGAGCGGATTTCTTCAACGTTGATTACTGATATTGATACTTATATGCTCATTAATTTCGTTCTGTTGTTGATTCTATGGTGTTCAGTGCAGGTGAGGATGGAAAAGCTTTCGACTGTATCAACAATGCCTGCAAAAAGCGTATTAGATGATCTACTTTCATCTAATGAAGGGGGAAAGCATGATTATGACTGGTAATGGTGTCTACAAAGTTATCATATCAAGTTAATTGAATGTTAACATGTATTTGATAGTTGTTAAATGATTTTTTTTAACTTGATTGTTAACCACTTTACCTATTTTTACCTTAATTTGTTTAAATTTTTGATTGATGAACATGATAACTTTAGGCTTTATATTGTAGAATATTGTGCTTGTAGTTGAATTTGACTAATTAACATGATAACTTTAGACTTTTACAGAGTAGCATGTTGTGCTAGTAGTTGAATCTGATTAATTAGCATGATAACTTTAGGCTTACCAGTCACATTAATGTAAGCTTTTACCCTTTTCTGGTGCAGGCTCTTGACTCCTCCAGAAACTCATCTACTTCCATCTTTGAATGGAAATGAATCTCAACCAAAATCAGTTGCCCCAAAAAGAATGTCTTCAGTTAGATCAGGCTCTACAAATAGAACCTCAAGGGTGGGCTATTTTTCATTATTTCTGACATTGTCTACATTTCACATGGCATAAACTTAAACTTTAGAATGTTGATTTAGGAACTCATGATTCTGTGACTGTCTCAATTGTAGCTTTCTGTTTCTCAATCTGAGCGTAACCATCCTTCAAGACCAGCGAGAAGCAGTTCAGTGACTCGCCCGTCAATCACTACCACCCAAAACTCAAACAGAAACTCTAATATTTTAAACACCAGCTCTGCTTCTGTCTCTTCTTACAAAAGACCATCCACCCCGACTAACCGTCTACCATCAGCCTCCAGACCCTCCACCACTTCTTCCCGTACAACACCTTCTAGAAGCCGCCCATCCTCCACCACCACGACTTACACCGACAAAACCATTAGACCATCAACTCCTACTCCACGTCCCCAGTCACCTACTGTTCGACCAGCTTCTAGGCCATCAACTCCAACTCGTAGGAACCCAACACCTTCTAGTACCACTGCTCCATCTTTTAACAACCGGAGTGTGGGACCCACGTCTAGATCAAACTCTTCTGTCTCACGGGTCAGAGCCATCAATCTTCCTGATTTTCCGAATGAAACACCACCAAATCTCAAAACAAGTGTGCCAGAAAGGCCTATGTCTGCTGGTAGGTCCAGGCGAGGTGCAGCCATGACTGTGAAGGGAAATGTAGAGAATACAAACACAAAAGGACAGTCGTCGCCCATTATCACTAGGGGTACACTTGCAGCACCACCTGGAAGGGGCGGTCACTCGCTAACGAGCATATGGTTGAACCAGTTACAAGAAAACCTATAAAGGTGTTAAATTCAGAGCCTGGTGCAGAGTTTGGGAGGAGCATCTCAAAGAAATCACTTGACATGGCCATAAAACATATGGTATTCATAGCTTCATTCATCCTCTTTTCTTAATTGTTCCATTAAACTTATTATATAAAGAACAATTTTCATAAATATGAAAACACTACAATTCATAAATAAATTATTATTAGCTTATTTTTGTTATGTGTTCCTAAAAAGAATACACAAAATTTTCTTTTACTAAATCAGGCTGCTTCCTCAAAACCATCAAGGGGTGGTATTTAGTTCCTTTAGGAGATATCTCTTATGTTTGAATCTAGCTTGCACTTGTGTTTAGCAGGACCCTTTAGTTATCCCACGTGGGTTCTCACCGTTTCCAATAAAAACATTTCTTCAACCTAAATAGACTCGTTCGCCTTCTTTTTTACCAATCTTATTATTTGACTAACACTTTATCATAATAGAAGTTAGTTGATTTGAAAGAACATGTTTATCGGTTGTAGGATATAAGAACAAGAGGCACGCGCCCACTCTTCGGGTCAACGCTCTTTCCTCAAAGCATTCGATCGAGTAATGGTTCAAGTGCAAGGGACAATATTAACTACAAAAGTGGAACTTTAATTAACGGTTATTCAGAGAACAAAGTGAAACCCGTGACCATAGAAGATAAAAGTGCATATTCTTCTAAACTAGCACGTGTAGATGTATGCGAGAGCTTGAGGTACGACACGATTTTACTGAAGGAAGATCTGAAGAACACAAGGTGGTTGCATAGTGAAGATGAGAATAGTGATCAAAGTCTATTGTTTGATAATGGATTTGAGCCACTCCCCGAACCTTTTGCACCCTTGTGACATGTATTCTTCATATTCATATATTCACATGTTATCCATGTTGCATCTTTTAACTCTCTCTGTTTAATTTATCATAAAAATTATATAGATCAGTAAACACCTTCTTTCTTTTTTTATTTTATTTTATAGATAGTTAAATTCTTTCGTTCTTGTATCCAAGATTTTTATTGATCAATTTATTCCAAATTGATTCGTTTAGTAATAAGTTAAATTATCACCTTGAGTCTACTTACGTGTAGTTGGTAACGATCTAAGTAACTATAGTAAATATGCTGAGTTTGAATTCAGCTTTTGATGATTTTCCGTCTTTAACCATTTTGAATATCACTTGACTAGTCTAAGCAAAGTGTTTGTAGGGTCCATCAGCTTTTCCGTAACATGTCTGTTGACGGAATGACGGTTGACCCTCTTGTCGGCCTAATCTTTTTCATTAAAGTATCCAAATTAGAATTCTTGTAGCTGATGCCCTTTTTTAGGATTATTGCCGATTGAAAATTGGTGTACACCAGCAATTGTACGAAAAAATTCGTAGCAAACATACAGACACTAGCGTAGTTGGTAGGAACCCCCATCCACACGAGAGGTGTAGTTGGTAGGAACCCCCATCCACACGAGAGGTTGGGAGATAAAATCATGCCCACGATTCTTTTTCTAGTTTTGTTAGAAATTATGAATATAATACTTATTATTATATTTATTGTTTTCTATAAATTATTAGTTATATTATTATTATTATTAGTATTAGTACTTATGATTATGTTAATATTATGGTTATTTTTTTAGATTTGGGCATAATCACACAAAAATGAAAGCCCTAATGTATTAGTGAACCTTATCTATGTAAAAGCATGTGTTATTACATTTTGGACACATCATTATTAGATCATCTATTACAACTAGAGGGTAGTTAATTGTAATATTCTAGTTTATATATAGGGATTCTATGTACGTGATATCAATTAATCATAACAATAACATATTTCACGTCTTGGCATGGTATCAGAGCGTGGGCCGCCTTAACCCTAGCGGCCACAACTCTGCCATCTGCGCTGCCCTAGCAGCCTCCTTCAACTTCCAGCTTCAATCAACAATGGCGCCACTTGCTGCTATCAGCTCTACTGAAAAACATGCCCACAACTCTCACAAATTCCCTTCACCCTAAACCCTAAGAATTTTGGGTACTGGAAAGCCATGATTTAGCCTTTCCTTGTCACAAATAATCTGTTCGGGTATGTAGATGGTACAATTTCTTGTCCATCAAAAACGATTACCTCAGAATCTACACCCAAAGACAACCCTCACTATGCCATCTGGACTGCCAACGATGCCCACGTCAGAATGGTCATCATATCCACTATTTCTGAATCATCTTTTCAACACCTACAAGGAACGACTTCCAGGGATCTATGGCTCGCTTTGGAACGTGCCTATGCACCCAACAACTCGTCACGGGAGTACATGTTGAAGACAAAACTCTTAAGATTGAGATGAAGGGTGATGAGACTCCGATTGCCTATCTTAGTCGTGCCCAAGAATACGCGACTGATTTGGCAAATATTGGGGAACCTTTCAAAGATAAGGATCTTGTCATGCTTGTTCTTTCAGGACTTAGAGAAGAGTATAATGGTTTAAAGTCAAATCTTCTTGCTCATTCTCCGCCAGTCATGTTCAATGAACTACATGGCCTCCTTAGCGATCATGATTTTATGATCAACAAAAACACTTCTGTTCATACAGGTTCCTCAGTTCCTCAAGTCTTTGCTGCAACAACTGGAGACTCTCTTTCACGTTCCACTTCTGCCCATCTAGGTTTAACAACTACCAGCCCCATTGTATCTCAATTACAGCAGCTTATGTCTCAATTAGGGCTTCAAATCAGCCCCATTGCCTCTAGCAGCCCTCAAACTCAGGCTTTCTTTGCTACCCGTCCACCATCTAGTAATCGTGGTAACCGACGTGGACGTGGAAACTCACGTGGCAGCTACAACAAGGATCGAGACAATGGTGGAACAAACCGCACTCAACAATTTGCATGGGCTTCAACTCAGAACACTGTATATGGGCACTGTAACAGATGTGGGATCGGTCATATCGCTTCACAGTGCCCAAATCAGCCGCACTCGAGTACTAGACAAAATCAGGCTAATTATGCTGCTAACTATGCAAAATTTTCAGAAACAGGTTCATCATCAAGTGCAACATGGTTTCCTGATACAGGAGCAAACGGCCACGCCTCTCCAGATTTAGCAAGTCTTGATAACTCCGAAGTCTATTACGGTAACGATGCCCTTCATGTTGGTGACGGTAAAGCTCTACCTATCTTTCATATTGGTTCATCTAAAATTTTCTCACCACATAAAACCTTTAACCTTTCCAATATACTTCATGTCCCAGATATTAAAAAGAATCTCTTGTCTGTCCAACGTTTTTGCTTTGATAATGATGTTTTCTTTGAGTTTCATTCATCTTTTTTTGTTGTGAAGGACGAACGTACAGGCACCACTCTACTCACGGGTCCAAGTGATAATGGGCTCTACTCCATTCGTCTTCCACAACTCAAATCTCTCCAAAAGACTGCATTCACCGCCACCCAAGCATCTTCCATTATTTGGCATCAACGTTTAGGACATCCGCATCATCGTGTTTTTCATTCCATTGTTTCTAATTTTACTTTACCAGTTTCTACACAACTAGTTTCATCTTTATGTACTTCGTGTCAATTGGGCAATCTTCTAAACTCTCTTTGCATGAATCTAATTTTCGTAGTAAACATATTTGGATTTGATATATTGTGATGTTTGGGGGCCGGCACCGACTCGTTCGGTTGATGGTCATCAATTCTTTATGTTGTGTGTTGACCATTACTCATGATATATGTGGTTATACCCTTTAGCTCAAAAGTCTGATTTCTATAATACATTTAAAACATTCGTCACTATGGTAGAACGCCAATTTTCAAACAAATTAAAGAGCGTTCAAACCGATTGGGGAGGCGAGTTTCGCAACTTAACTCCATTCTTTACCTCCCTTGGGATAATTCATCGACGATTGTGCCCACACACTAGCGAACAAAACGGTGTTGTCGAGCGTCGACATCGTCATGTTGTGGAGACGGGACTTACTCTTCTTGCCCAAGCCAGCCTTCCACAACGCTTTTGGCACTTTGCCTTTGAAACGGCTGTATATCTTATCAATCGCTTACCTTCTCGTGTCTCTTCCAACAAAACACCATTTGAACATGTTTTTAAAAGACGCCCTGATTATCAGTTTCTTCGTGTTTTCGAGTGCCAATGCTTCCCGTATCTTCGACCCTATAACCGACACAAAATGGAATTTCGGTCCACCCCGTGTGTCTTCCTTGGCTATAGTCCACTTCATCACGGTTATCGCTGTTTGGACTTGGCTACGGATAGAGTCTACATCGCTCGCCATGTTTGTTTCAATGAAGAGTTTTTCCCATTTCAGTCACCCACTCCGGTCCCCTCTGTCGGTCCCTCCGAACCTTACATATCTTCCTTTCCCACCTCATTTCCTTCTTCCATTCCTACACAACCTACCCCTCCATCATCACCACCTGCCACTCCACTTTCAAACCCCCCAATACTCCCATACCATCTAACCCTAATCCGTCACCCCCACCAACTACCCAACCTCCCCCACCACCTACCTCGCCACCCTCACCACACTCAACAGTTCCTACTCCGCCACCCCCACAACCTTATCGCTCGCGGCCAGCCAACTTACGTCCAAATCCAAAACGTACAACTCCTTATGACCCATCTGCTTATCATGCTTCCGTCTCTCCTAGCACACCCACCGAACCTGCCTCCTTTACCGTCACTAACAAAATTCCCGAGTGGCGTCAAGCCATGTCTGAGGAGTTTGATGCACTTGTTAAAAATAGAACTTGGTCATTAGTACCCTATGTTAATAACACTAATATTATTTATTGTAAGTGGGTTTACAGGCTCAAGAAGGATCCACAAGGCCAGATAATTCACTATAAGGCTCGTCTTGTTGCCAAGGGCTTTCGGCAGCAACCAGGTATCGATTATCATGAAACTTTTAGCCCGGTAATCAAATCAACAACTATTCGTGTTGTACTGTCATTGGCTGTCACCAACAAATGGTCCCTTCGACAGTTAGACGTCCAAAATGCCTTTTTGCACGGTGATCTACAAGAAACGGTGTATCTTCGCCAACCACCAGGCTTTGTAGATCCCGCTCGGACGGATTATGTGTGTCTTCTACACAAGTCATTGTATGGGCTCAAACAAGCCCCAAGAGCTTGGTTTTATCGTTTATCCACCACACTTCAGCAACTTGGTTTCCATGGCTCCAAAACAGATCCATCCTTGTTTATTCTACAGTCTGGTGGGGTTCTTATCTATGCTCTTGTTTACGTTGATGGCATTATTGTAACAGGAAATGATGATACTGCCATCAACAAGATTATTCATCAGCTCAGTTCCACTTTTGTTGTCAAAGATCTCGGTATACTAAACTATTTTCTTGGGATTGAAGTTGTTCCTCACGGTAGAAACATTTTGCTGTCCCAATGCAAATACATTCTGGAACTTCTTCAGAAATTTGGTCTCTCGTAGTGCAAATCCGTGAGCACTCCTATGAGCACATCTCAACTATTGGCTCTTAAGGACAGCTCACTGCTTGCTGATCCCTCCAAATATCGACAACTAGTTGGTGCACTCCAATATGTTACTCTCTCAAAACCGGACATTACATTTGTTGTTAATAAGGTTTGTCAATATATGCATGCCCCAACTGAGAACCACTGGGCTGCTGTGAAACGGATTATACGTTATTTAAAGGGCACTTCTGATTATGGTCTCTTTATACGTCATGATTCCGGTGCTACCTTGCATGCTTTCACTGATGTTCATTGGCAAAACACCGTCATTCCTCCTCTTAAAGCGTATTTGGATGCTGATTGGGCCGGCTGTTCCGATGATCGCCGGTCCACGGGAGGATTGCCATATATCTGGGATCCAATCTGATCTCCTGGACAGCTCGTAAACAACGAACAGTTTCTCGCTCGTCAACTAAATCAGAGTATAAAGCTCTTGCCGATACAGTTTCTGAATTAACCTGGTTGGAAGCCCTTCTCCATGAGCTCGGTGTTAAAAGCAAAAGCTAACCCACTCTATGGTGTGACAACCTTGGTGCCACGTACCTGTCTGCTAATCCGGTGTTTCATGCTCGAACTAAGCATGTTGAAGTCGACTTTCACTTTGTTCGGGAAAAGGTAGCACAAGGAAAATTAAAGGTTCAATTTATCAGCACAAATGATCAAATCGCTGACATCTTCACAAAGCCTCTCTCATCACAACGGTTTCTGTTTTTGAGATCCAAGCTTTAGGTCGCTCCCCGCCCTTAGTTTGCGGGGGAATATTAGATCATCTATTACAACTAGAGGGTAGTCAATTGTAATATTCTAGTTTATATATAGGGATTATGTACGTGATATCAATTAATCATAACAATAACATATTTCACGTCTTGGCAATCATGATTTTAGGTTTAGGTTACTTGGGGCACATTTTATATAATTAAACATAACTGTAACTAAACGTTTTTATCTAATCTATACTATATAATATATAAGTAACTGAGTTGTCACGTATCACCTTTCTACCACCCCAAAAAACTTGTTTTCACGCCTATTTTCCCTCAACCTCAAATCTGTCATTTTCTTTTTACAAATAGTGTTTTCGCTTCTTCCTTAAATAATCCTAAAATAATTTTTTTAATAAATTCTTTTTATTAAAGACATTTAAAATATTTAAATAATTTCTCAAATCTGTTTTCCCTTTGTTTTATTAAAATTGAAAATTTACCTTTAAGATAATGTATGTTTTTAACATATTAAACGGTTTTGTATATAACATAATCAGTTTTCCTAAATGAACGCACGGGATACGAAAACTATATATAAGACAAGTCATATTAATGGTGATATACATAGATTTGGTCGTATTTGTAATTACTTCTATTTCCCCTCGTAATGATACAATCATTTAATTTTAGTTAGCATAATCTCAATAAAATGTAAGGTAATAAAATTGCAATTCACTTCAAATTAATTATATGTGTCCCTTTTATAACTATCCTTTTCATTTAAGTATTATTGTTTATTACGTAAAGTTCTTATTTTTTAATAAATCAGGTTAGAGTTTCTAAATCATAGTTACCAAGTTACTAGCTGTTAAAGTTTAACATTTTATTAATATGTGAAATAGTTGGGTTTTCTGACCTAGTTATCCTCATACTAAGGAAAAAAATTTTATATAAAAATAATAAATTTTTCTATAAAATTAAACTTTTTAAAAATACAAATACTATAAATTTTGTGTTTTTTAAAAGTAAAATTTATATAAATCTAAAATAATTAAAATTGGGAGTTATAATAAGGAAATTTTCAATAATAAAACGGTTTGTTATGAAACAAAATGTATTATTATTATTTTCTTGTAGAAAACAAAAAAAAGTTTAAAAAGTTGATATAATTGTTTTATTACTAATAGTGTTTACTCATATATAATTTCACATATATATTATCTTAAAATAATGTTTATAATTAATAAATTTCTATTCTATTAATATTTTGTTTATTTAACTCATGTGATACACAAGTTACTAAAACTAGTTTAGTATACTATACTAGCCTCTAACTGGCGAAATTTCTAATTAAGTATATGATTTTGAAAGAATAATTGACCTTTACAAATCGAAGACGGTTCATGTCGGTATTTTTTTTAAACGCCTGTTCGTGTGGTTGACCAACTCTATCTTGTTTCACCAAAACTTTATTTGTTTTTGTGTTTTTTATTATTTGAACGGTCAACAAATAAAGTCCAGCTACTCAGGGTACTCCGATGGTGAAAAGGCATCCTATACGCATGCGAGCACAGACGGAGCCGAGTAGCCCAAGCCCACCAACCATCAATTCCGGAGAAAACCCGCCACTCGAAGGCCCACTTCGGTAAAACCCAGCCCACCAACAACATTTTGCTGCCGGTAGGACTCAAACTCATAACCTCTCATAAAGAAAGTTATGAGGCTACCACTCAACCATATTTAAAAAATGTTAGGCTGATAGCATTTAATATGAGAGCGGGCTTCAAGTAAAAAGTGTAAGAAAAATTTTAACCATATATTTTGTTAATTATAAATAAAAAAATTGTTGAAATGATATTGTTAGGTCTAGATGTGTTGTATAGGTTTAGATGATAGATTAAAATTTTGTAATCACTCTTTGTAATTATAATTTTGATGATATAATATAATGCATTGAGTACATGATGAGTTTATGAATTGCATGATATATTGTATCTCATAATATATGTGTTGATTTATGTGTGATTGCAGGAAACATTAAATGTATTCAATTTGGAAAAATTGACTGTGTTAGAACAACTGCGGATGAACAAATCACTCTTCCGTAGACGTTTTCAGTAATACAACTGAAGTGTACATCCGTAGATCTCCTGCGGAAGAACAACAACAGCTGAACAAGTCCGAAAATTAAATGAAGCTGCTGAAGGAGAGCTTGCTGCTGAAGAACAAGTACAAGAACTCCTGCGGAAGCACAATCACTGAAGAACAAGCACTGAAGACTAAGTGTTGCTACGGAAGACAAATTTCCTGCGGAAGAATAAATTCCTATGGAATACTATTTAACACTTGAATGATTCCGCATCATCAAGTAGTCAACAGAAAGTCAACAAGTCAACGTAGCAGATCAACAACATTAATGAGAGCAGAAGACATTTAATTCAAGCGAAGATATTACATCACATCAACAATATTATTTGTGTTTATTTCATTGTAAATCACGAACTCCTATGCCGATAAATGTGGCAAGGATTCGGATAGCTATAGGAAGTTAGCTTAATTATAGCAACAGGATAGCGAAAGATTAGCAATGTTTTAGGAACAGAATAAGATCTCTATATAACTAGAGATCAAGAACATGTAAAAAAAAGAAACATACGATCAAGCAACATTAGATCATATAACAATCACAATATAGAATCAATAGCAGCAGAGGTATTACAATCGATTGATTGTAATTATTGAGCAATCGTGGTTTGATTATTATTATATTTTGATTATTCTTTATACTGTTTGATCGAGTTCAAGTGCATTAATCAATTAAACAGCAAGTACTGGTAATTTTGCGATCAATACTTGTTAAAATCAAATCTGATAATTCATATATCGATCCTTGGATTCTCACAAGTGGTATCAGAGCTTGGTGCTCGTTGATCCAGATCAATTGATCTATCGGTTTGATTTGTTTACTCGATTTTTACTAAAACAGAGTTGTTGCTTTTTCAAAATTAATTAACATGAGTAATTCAGTTATTGGTGCTTATCAACCTCCTAAACTGGAAAACAGATTTGATTTCAAAACTTGGAAAATCAGGTTCAGGAATCATGTTAATTATACAGATTCTGATTTATGAGTTTCGATTACTGAAGGACCTTATATTCCACCTGCTTTAGGAGCGGATTATAAGGATAATAATTAACCTATAAGTCTGAAAAATCTGTCACCTGATGATGCTAAGAAAGTCAAGGTTGACATCAAAGCCTATAGTATGCTTACTATGGCTTTACCTGAAGATCTTTTGATCAGGTGTGAATCATACAAAACAGCTCACTCGTTATGGAAAATACTACACAAACTGTGTGAAGGAAGTGACAAGATTAGGAGCATAAAGAAGGATACTCTTCGCTCACAATATGAAACCTTTCATCATATTACGGGTTCCTCAACAATTGCATAGATTTATGCAACTTGTTACAAAGATGAACATCTTTGAACTTAAGTACAGCAATGAAGAGCTGAACAAAAAGATGCTTCATGCCTTACCAGAAAGTTGGACACAGACTGTGTTTATGTTCAAGAACACTATTGATTTGAAGGCAATAGGACTAGACTCATTGGTGGCTAAGGTTGAAGCTTTGGAGCTAGATGAAAAGACCAGAAATAAGAGTGTGAAAGCACCTATAGCACCTTATCAATTCAAAGAGTTAAAGAATGCTGGAAGTGCATTCATCTCCAATGAAGATGAAGATAACTCTTGTGATGAGAGTGAACATGAAGAAGAAACAAGCTTTTATGATGCCAAGTCTTCTAAATCAAGTACTCAAAACAATCAGCACAGAAAGTCCAAAGGAAAAGCTGATGACTCCAAGAATAAAAAGAACAACAATCAAACAGAACCAATTATTGTGGTTCTGGAATCAGAAGAACAGAAAGTTCCTTTTGCAGGCTTTAGTTTAAGCTTTCAGGCTTATCTGGGAAGCACTTTGACTCCTGCCCACTTCTGTCAACAAGATCTAGAAGAACTTCATCCTGATGAGGTAGAAGAGATGGATCTATAATGGCAAATGTCCATGATCGCCTACAGAGCCAAGATGTACATGAAGAGGAACAAATGACTGTCTGTAGGAGGAAGATCAACTAAAATTGGTGTTGACAAGTCCAAAGTAAGATGCTTTAAGTGCAATTTATATGGACACTTCTCAAGGAAGTGTAACAACAATCAACAACAATCAAATGACTCAAGACAGCCTAGTCAAAGAAGTTTTACACAAGCTCAACTAACCAATTCATCCCTACCAACAACAAGCAATACTACAGGTACTAACAATGCTAAAGAATCTGGTTTAATTATTTTGCAGGATGGTACTTGTGATTGGAGCATGTATGAAAAGAAAGTACTAGAGGAAAATCAAGCTTTGATGGCTAACATGGAAAACAAAGTTCCACCAATGGCCACAGAGGTAAGAGAAAGGTTATGTTCTTCCACTTGTATTGATGAAGTTGAAAGATATAGAACACATGCTCAACAGTTAACTAATAAAGTAAAGAAACTCTACTTTTAAATGAATCACATGTAAGAGAACATAAACTTTATCAAGTCAAAATCAATTGTTTACAAAAGGATTTAGATAAACTTTTATCTGAAAATTACAATTTGAAAGCACAAGTTGAGCATTTGACTACGTCTTTAACAAAGTCTATGTCAGATCATGCATCTACTGAAGTGAAACTTCAAAAATTCCAACTGTCATCACAGAAGTATGAGAAACTATTAAACTCTCATATTGAGTCAAAGAACAGATCAGGTTTGGGATTTCATACTGTTGCACCACCAGTAAATGATAATTACACTCCTTTACCTGAGTCCATGACTAACAGCCTATCTAATCACTTTATGTCTAGTACCAAATTTGAGTCAACAGATAAAAATCATAATGATGTAACTAATGACACTAAATCATATGATTCTGAATCATCAAAATCAGAACTTTCAAAACAAGTCAATCAGAATTTGATTATGATAATTGTGATGATCTGGATGAGGATAATGATGAGCCTCATAATACCAGTTTGGGTAATGGTAAAACTGTTTTAAATGAACATCTAATTCCCAATGTGTTGGATGAAATCAAGCTTCCTTACCCACCAAAACAAAGAAATCTGCTGAAGACCATTTACACAAGGATTGGTCAACTAAATGAAGGCATTCATGATCTCAACAATCAAAACAAAAGAAAATCAGTAAAAAGAGCTTTGGAAGATAACAAATTCACTTCAGCAGATCTCCTACGGAAGCAGTCTCTAAGAGCTGTAAAATCCAAGAAAATTCATAAACAATCATCCGTAAAAGAAATACGGAATAAGAAAGAATCTGCTGAAGCTTCATCCAGCATCAACAAGGTGAAGGAGTTAAAGAAGCAAAAGATGCACTGCGTAAGAAAAAGGCAAAGGTAAAGGCTGCTTCTGATAGTGAAGCTGAAGAGAAGTACTGTAAATGGTGTGATATGCACAATCATAGCACAAAAGAGTGATACTTCAGCAGCTATTGCTCAATATGTAATATGAACAATCACATGACTTCTGATTGTTACTTCAACAAATATTGTGCAATATGCAACAAACACAATCACTCAACTCAGGAATGATTCTTCAACAAAAAGAACAAAACAAAGTCCTCAAGAAGAAGCTAGCAGAGACCACTGAATCAGACTCATAATCTTCTGAGGATGATGATTCAAAAGTCTCAAAACAAAAGAAGCAACAACAAAAGCAGAAAGTTTCCAAGATAAGGATAACAGCTGCTAAGATGCAAACAAAGAAAAAGAAGGACAAACAACAATTTCAAAGCAAAACACCTCACAAAAAGGTAGCACTTGAAGAAGATGATGACTTTTTTGATCACTTTGACAAAGGCAATCATGTACCTCAGTTTAAATCAAAGGATGCAGAAACATTTTCTGGGCAATCCTTAACATCAGGATCAAAGAAGAAGTCATTAAAGGAAGGAATGACTGACCAAGTCAGTATGAATCAAGATAAAATTACCTCAACATCATCACCAAAATCATCCTCACCCAAAACAAAACATAACGAATCAACTGATATTAAAATTAATTTAGAAACTTCAAGGCTCATTTATGAGAAAGTTACTATATTAGATAACAATGGCAAGCCCAAGACCATCAAGGCTTGGGCTCCTCGGTCTAATTAAGTACATTATGTTTTGCAGGAACATCCAAGGAGGACTGACAACAAGTAGTATGTTGACAATGGTTGTTCCAGACACATGACAGGAAACTGTTCTCTCCTCTATACTACTTTCTTTGACAACTCTAACTGTTACATTCTCAACCAGGTTACAAAATTCCAGAAGACTGGATCCTTCTCAAAGCACCAAGAAAAGGCAACACTTATGTGTTGGACATGAACAATACAGTAATAACAAGTAAAGAAACATGCCTGAATTCCAAATCATCAGAAGTTGAATCTCAATATGGCATAGAAGGATGGCTCACTCCAACATGAAAAACATGAATAAACTGGTGAAAAATGACTTAGTCATTGGTGTTCCTAAGAAAGAATTTTTCTGTTCTAATCACTGTTTATCATGTTCTAAAGGAAAACAACACAAAGTGTCACATAAATCCAAAACAATTAACACTAACACAACACCACTGAAGTTATTGCACATGGATCTTTTTGGTCCAACTAATGTATTAAGCATTGGAAAAATGCAATACTGTTTGGTGATTGTTGATGATTTCACTAGATTCACTTGGGTATTTTTCTTAAAACACAAAAGTGAAACATCAAAAATATTAATGGAGTTTATCACCAAGATAGAAAATCAACTTGATCTAAAAGTCAAAATTTTACGAAGTGATAATGGAACTAAATTTGTTAATTATGTCTTAGACTCATTTTGCAGGGACAAAGGCATGTAGGCAATTTAGTGCTCCAAGAACTCCACAACAGAATGGAGTGGCTGAAAGAAGAAACAGAACTCTAATTGAAGCAGCAAGAACAATGTTGGCTGATTCAAAGCTACCAATAACATTTTGGGCTGAAGCAGTGAATACAACATGCACTGTTCAAAACAGGACATTAATAGTCAAAGAACATAAAAAAACACCCTATGAACTTTTGTTTAAAAGAAAACCTTTCATAGGATATCTTAGAGCTTTTGGGTGTCATGTGTGTCATAAACACTAAAGAACAATTAGGAAAGTTTGCTGAAAAGGCATATGATGGTTTCTTTGTTGGGTATTCCTCAACATCTAAGTCATACAGAGTATATGTCCCATATGATAACATTATGGAAGAAACTCCTAATGTGTCATTTGATGAATCTTTGTTTACACAATCTGTGAAAGGATCATCGTGGTTGTTTGATATAGATGCATTAACTAACTCATTTAACACTGGCTATCTCAATGTGACAGGTGCTATGGATACATGTTATCCTTATGTTCCTCCAAACATGGGTGTACCATTGACTGCTGATCCACCAAGACAAGTTTACACAGATATTCAAAGACACAATGATCCTGGTGCTTCAGCTCAAACAAGTAAAGACATGTCTGATGTCCTTGAAACTTCTACATCAGCAGAAGTACCATCTACTTCAGAAGTACCTCCCTCACAGAGGTCCCTTCCACTTCCGTAGATGTTCCCACTTCTGCAGATGATGCATTGAAACTCCCTAAAGTTCCTCACACTTCAGAAAACATCCCAACATCAATGCCACATGTAGATACACCAATTTCAAACTCTGCAGCTGATCTTTAATTGCTACGGAAGGTATATCCACATCTACGGAAACACAAGTCTATGCAGAACATCATTCAGCCGCACAAGATCACTACACTGGGGAGTTAGATTACTTTGCTTATTCACCATCACAGCTGAATCCTTCTATCACAAACTTGGATTCATCTATCCAAGTTCAAAATGTTCCAACAGTTTGGCTTTATAAGGATCATCCAATTGACAACATGATTGGTGAACTCAACAGCAGAACTACAAGAAGGCAAGGGGGAGCTGCCAACACTTGTCTGTTCTCCTGCTTTCTATCACAAGTAGTTCCTCCTAACATCACTAAAGCCCTAAAAGACAATAGCTGGATTAAAGCAATGCAAGAAGAACTTCAGCAATTCAGGAAGCAGAAAGTCTGGAACCTAGTTGATCTACCTGAAGGCCAATATCCAATTGGCACTAGATGTTTGTTCAAAAACAAACTAGATGACAGAGGAATAATTGTCAGAAACAAAGAAAGGCTAATAGCACAAGGATATACACAAGAAGAAGGAATAGACTATGATGAAGTCTTTGCACCAGTTTCAAGGATTGAGGCTATAAGAGTATTTCTAGCCTATGCATCATATAAGAGATTCACAGTTTACCAAATGGATGTAAAGTGTGCATTCTTATATGGCAAAATTGATGAAGAGGTATATGTTTCTCAACCACCAGGCTTTGAAGACCCTCACTACCCTCACAGAGTGTACAAACTTGACAAAGCATTGTATGGTCTTCATCAAGCACCAAGGAAATGGTATGAAACATTGTCGTCATTCCTACTGAAGCATGGCTACAAAAGAGGTACAATTGACCAGACACTCTTCCTCAAACATGAACATCAAGATCTATTAGTTGTGCAAATATATGTTGATGACATCATATTTGGATCAACCAACAAGAGATTGTGTGAAGATTTTGAAGCTTTGATGCAATCTGAATTTCAAATGAGCTCCATGGGAGAATTAACTTTCTTCTGGGTCTACAAGTTCATCAGCATCAGGATGGCATCTTCATCAATCAAGAGAAATATGTGCTTCAAATCCTGAAGAAATTTAACCTTGCTGAGTCTTCATCATGCAAAACACCAGCATCAACCACCGAGAAAATCTTACCAGATCCAATAGGGAAGTCTATTGACCAAAGACTATATAGATCTATGATAGGATCATTAATGTACTTAACTGCCAGTAGACCTGACATAATGTTTGCTGTGTGTGTTTGTGCTAGGTATCAAGCCGACCCAAATGAGTCTCACTTGAATGCAGTAAAAAGAATTTTCAGATATCTCAAAGGAAAACCTGCACTTGGACTGTGGTATCCCAAAGAAGGAGACTTCAAACTGTACTCTTACTCAGACAGTGACTTTGGAGGATGCAGCAACAACAGAAAATCAACAACTAGGGGTTGTTAATTCATTGGACCAAGACTTGTTTCTTGGCAGTGCAAAAAGCAGACTAATGTTTTAGTATCCACAGCTGAGGCTGAGTACATAGCTGCTTTAGCTGGGTGCTCTCAGGTTCTATGGTTGCAAAACCAATTACTTGACTATGGTTGCAATTTTCTTCAAACTCCAATTTACATAGATAACTCAGCTGCTATGTTCATCACAGCCAATCCAGTACAAAATAGTAAAACTAAACACATTGAAATTAGATACCATTTTCTGAGGGACTGTTCAGAAAAGGGTCTAATCAAGTTGATCAAAGTGGAAACAACAAATCAACTTGCTGATTTGTTCACTAAAGCCTTTGATTCAGTTATATTTAATTTCTTAATTGAGTCCTTAGGCATGCTCAACTTAGATTAGATCACAACAACAACAGAAATATTTGTCCATTACTTGTAATCTTATGAGAAAGGCACACATTTTTTTAATAACTACATAAGGCAGTTGATATATTATGGATATGATAGTACACTATAACTGGACACTCACTCCTGATCTCTAACCAACTACTACCTACTGATCAGATGCGTTTGATATGTGAATAGGTTTAGCTTGAGTGGAAACTAAACAATGTCATGCTCAACATGAAATCAAGGTGACTAAGAGTGGACAAGTCATTGTGAGAAGCATTCAAGTAAGTCTAATCAGGATGTGATCATGTTAACACCCACACACACTTACTATGTTGTAACACCTTATAACCTCTATCTTTGTGCATCATGACCCTCTGTTTTGCGTGAGCAAAGACCTGGGTCAACGGTCACCTCTGTTTTACGTAAGTAAAGACCTGGTGACCTGATGATGATCATCAAAAGTTCCAAAAGGAACTGCTCTAAAAGAATCCAATGTGATCAACTGTATAATTATTCCAGAGGATGCAAATCATCTCAGCATTAATAAGATTTCAAAGAAATCTTAAGATAGAGCTTATAATCTACGGAACATAGTTTAAGTGTGATAAAGTGATAACTTGATTCACTTCTGGAGGACTAACTTACACGCAACTTCAATGATGAGTTCATCTTTGAAATCTATAATTCTTACCAAAACATGATAACCAGCATGATAAGTTGAATATACACTCTTGACTGAATTTCTGCGGATCAACATATTTGCAATCAGCACTTGATCAAGTATGCGATAACATCACATATAATATTTAGGAAACTATCTAGATTATAGTATGATCTCATGTATATGATATACTTGCCTGGTAACAAACATTCACCATGGTTTGTGTTCTAATTTATGATTATAACTTGGACAAATTAACTGCTTTTCATGTTATTCACCTTATAAATTTTTGATTCATAGATAAGTTTATGATTAATCATAAATTTTAGGGGAGTAGTCAAAGCATGAAACTGAGTTTAACTAAAACTTTAGCATAATGATATGAAGAAAATTGGAACTTGAGCACTAACTTGGCTCTAGGATATCCGAAGTGTTCAACTACTTTTGCACAATTTCCATGAAGCAAAATCATAAGGTCCAACAGCAAACCACAAATGGACTAACTATGTGTTAGTTCATACAGTTAAATTAAAATTTTCCTTCGAAAGATTTTTTCATTAAACTTTTACCTTCAGAAGAAGAGTTAAATGTTACTTTGGAAGATACTTCAGTACCTTCGAAAGAAATTTACCTTTGGAAGAAATTTACCTTCGGAAGAGATTTTATTAAATTAACTTCGGAAGAAAGTTTTCAGCAAAATCAAGAAAATTAACTTTGGAAGAAAGTGTTTAACAAAACCAACTTCAGAAGAAAATTTTATCAACATTTAACATCACTTTTGAAAGATGTTTTCAAACAAAATGAAGGATAAATCAGGATATCTGTTCTCCATAGATGTTCTGCGAAAGACATATTGAAACAGAGGAATCTTGACTTCCGTAGATATTCTACGGAAGATTCAAAATAAATGTCTGCCTTGCATAAATATTAATTACTTGTAGACATTGATTATTCTGATAACCTCGGAGGGGTAAAAAGGGTAAATGGGTCCCACGTCATTAGGATGAGGTTAGACAGCCCGAAAAAGTATAAAAAGGGCACCTCGACCGTTGGCCATTCTATTCACTTTCAAAACACTTTCTGACCTAGAAATCCTCTCATCCAAAACCCCCTTCTGCATCTTGTACTGCAAATTCGAGCTTGTCTCACACAACAATACCCACACAACTCAAACATCACAGCCACTATGGCTAATCGGTTTGTAAAGGACCATAACATGTGAGCGTTCCTAAATCTAGACGTGGAAGATGAATGCAGAACCATCATCGCTACTTGAGAAGAACAAGACTCTTCTATGCACTAACTGCAGACCCACTTATCTTTCAAACACACATGATTGACTTTTGGAACACAACAACAGTGGAGGAAGAAGATGAAGCACAAGTCATTTATGCAACTATCAGAACTCAACATAGACGAACGTGCAGTCCGAAGGGCACTGGAATTCAGAGATGATGAAGAAGGCCACCCTAATGTATTCGACCATGAATACATTTAGAAAGTGTTCGGACTAAGGGGATACGATGGTGACTACCACAATGGTGAGATCAAGAAGGGCAGGCTGTGCAAACCGTATCGATTCCTATGCCACACTTATCTAAAGTGTATATCCAACTGGAAGTCAGGGTTGGATAGATTTTCTAGGCATATATCTTCCGGAGTCATTGGTATCTTTGAAAGGAGAAAGTGCAACTACTCCAAGTATATCCTCAACTGCCTGTGTGATCACATACGTGTGCAGAAAGACAACAAAATGTTCATGTTTCCAAGATTCATTCAGCTCATCATCAATGATCAACTTTGGAGCATTGAAAGAGAGGGTGATATCTTTGTTCAAACACACCTAGGAAGATCTCTGCTTAATAAACTAACAGGGCAATATCAGGGAGGAGGTGTAGTGCTATTTGCCCATGTACTAGATGAGACTGAGGAAATACCTCAAGAACTGTTGTGGGTTGAAGAACCTGAAGTGCAAAACTCACCAGCTGAATCCCATGTACACTCCCAACATCAATCACCAGCTGCTGAACCATCTACAGTACATCATCAAGAACCCCAACCACCATCATCACCAATAACTTACTTGATCTCCTTTTCAAGTGAACACACACAACAAATCTCCCCTGACCTCTCACAAACAACAGTCAACACTGCTTCAACTGAAGTAGTTGGTGAAGAGGTCATTCAGTTCACACCCACACACTCTGTAACATCCAATGACTCCAATACCACTGAGCCAATCTCTCCTGAACCCATCCTATCACCCATTGAGCCAATTGTGTCACCCACACTCACTGAACCAGTCTCACAGTTAGTAAGCCCTGCTCATACTGAGATACTCAATCTAGAAGAGACTGAGGAAATTCTAGAAGGCACTACTGAGGAGATGTATATAGAGACTGAGGGAGAAAAGGGGGAGGAAGTGGTATAAGAGAAAGATGAGTTTGTTGAGATTGTGGCCTACAATGAAGATGACTGAAGGATGAGGAAATTAATGTCAGTAAAAGCTACTTGGTAGCTAAATATAACAATCTGATCCTCAAGAGCAACAAGAAATTAGACAAATTGAGGAGAATAAAGAAGGAGCTGAGTGAGAAAGATAGACTCATAGCTGAGAAAGATAAGACAATCACTCAACTGGAAGGTAGACTCAAGAGGCTGAGAGAAGATGTTGTAACCTTTCGTGTTTTCGTTAATTGATAGTTAACCTTGTTATGTTCTGGTAAGGACCATTTATGTCATTTAAGAAACTATATGGGTTGTTTATGTATGTTTCTTTATGGTGCATTAATTCATTAATTTAAGAGTTAATAATTTGTTTTTAATATAATAAAACATAATAATAATAGTTAAAATAAGATAAAAAAATAATAATAATAATAATAGAAATAATAATTTATAAGAGTTAAATAATTAACAAGTTTAAAATATTTAAAACTTAAAGTTTAATTAAGTTAGAGGGCCTTTAAGACAATTTACAAACTTAAAATAGAAGTTTTGTACCTAAAATATTAAGTTGAAAACCGCAGGGACTAAAGCTGTAAATATTCAAAACCCAAACCCTCTCCCCTCTTTTCCCCCGTGATTCCGGCGGCCAACCACCGGCCACACTCCGGCGACACTCCAAACGCCCAAATCGGTCGAGTTTGATTCAATTAAACCGCTCTAACATCTTCGGGGTTGTTATTCGAAGTTGATACCTCAATTAATTCGCTTAAAGAACACGTTTAACAACCTTAATCGAAACCGAAACATCGGATTATCCTAATCGATTCAACACCGGTAATTACATCAAATCAAGTCGTTTAATTTATCAGAAACGTTTGTGTAATCATTGCAAAGCTAAATGCGTAGTTTAATTCGAGTAAAACAATCAATTACTCACTTAATCATAACTGAAATAGTCGAATCAAAATCGAAACCCATCCGGCACTTTAACGTACAAATTGAAACTATTTAACAGAGGGGAAAGCTTCCATTCGACCCCTTTCAACTTTCTGAACCTCCAATTGCTCGAAGAATCCACTCGATCATCGATTTCAAGCACCATTTTCATTCGCGTGTGAACCGAAGTTTACAGGACGTAATTACACCGATTTGTTCATAATCAAGTAAGTTTAATACACCATTATACTCGATTATATCTAGGGATCAAAAGCCCTAAGGTTAATAGGGTTGAAACACTTGAATCGATGCTCAATTTTGGATTCAATCGATCTAGGGTTCATTAGTTTGGGGGTTTCATTGTGTTTGTGCTTTTAAAATTAAAACCCACACTCTTACCAGGCTTAGGCGCCCTCGCCTACTGGTTAAGAGCTCATGTTTCATCCTTGAGGTCCCGGGTTCGAACCCGGGCACCCTCAACCTATTTTTTTAAAGGGTTTTCTGTAATTATTTTAATTACAGAAATTTTTAATAATTATAAAAATCATTTTTGTAAACTTTAATTATTTTTAAAGTCACATAATTAATTTCTGTAAAATTTCTTCATTTAAATACTTTAATATTTATTTTGTATAAAACGTTTTTTTTACAAATGTCATACTTAGATTATTTTTATAAAATAGACTTTAAATAATAGTTTAAATTAATAAATTATTATTGGCCAATACGTTAATTATTGTTTAATCATGTTTATTTCAAATAATTATAAAAATTTATTTGCATCTTATATTTAAATTTTACAAATTATCATAAAGAATTCAATTTCTTTTCTCCATATTAAATTACCTAAATGGGGTAATTCTTTCATTGGGTTAAAATATATATATGATTTCAATAGATAACCTTATTTATTTATTTATAAAACCCCAAATTCCTATTGAAACCCTAGTTCGCGTTTAATCGTTAATATTACCCTTAAACTTAACCTTGAAATATATACGTTAGGTATCTTGTAAAAAGAATCGTTGGAGCACCGTTTAATTTCTTGTTATCATCTTTATATATAAGGTGAGTTTTCCATGCCCCTTTTTACTTTATTTCACACCTTTTGGGGTGAAACATGTTAACTTTATGAACTTGCACTTGTAAACATCTTGATACTTGTAAATGCACGAGCAATTCATTTATAAACTTTGTCATGGTTATTTGTAATATTGTGAGCTTTATATGATGAATATTATATGTTGACAATCATTAACTATTGCTAGCCTGGCGACGTCATAGATCTATGGGCCTGACAAGCCTATTTGGTGCTAAAGCCGAGGTTATTGCCGGCTCCTAGTGTCGTATTCTTGAGCACTATGGGAACCAAGTACACTTAGCTAATCGTTAAACTTGTAAATGAATTCTTGGTCAAGGTTTGATTGTAGCTTAATGTTATCTATAAACTTGCTTATTCGTAACCATTGACATGAATTGCTACCTATAAACTTTTATATATATATAGATATATGTATGCTTAACCCATGGAAACTCACCAACTTTTAAAGTTGACCCTTTTATTTTTAACATGTTTCAGGAAATGCACAAGGTTGATGATTATCTTTTGAAGCATGCTTACACCTAGGATTTGGACCTAGGAAAAATAAATAAAATAACTTGAGACTTGAAAGTTGAACTTTGTTTATTTTTGTTTGTTGAGACATTTGGTTGTAATGTTATTTCAACTTATGAATTTATATATTTACAATTTATGGTAGTGTTATGTGGCTGTGAACAATCTTAACCCTCACATCTCGACGTTTCCGCCGTTAAGGTTGGGGTGTGACAGATTGGTATCAGAGCCCATAACTATCGGGATTTAGGTTATTAGAAATGGTGACCTAGACTATAGTTGATGCATGAACCTCATAAGAAAAATCTTTATGATCTTGTAATATATCTTGTTGCATGCTACATAATGCTACTTGTTAAGGAGGGCCTCTTGATGTGCAACTTGATGCCTTTAGTTAGGATTGCCTTATAATTGAGAAACTTGGTTGCCTTGTCCTCTCTAAAACTTATTCTTAATCCTTTATTCTCTCGACGATGAAATATCTTAAACTTATTCTCGACGACACGTGGGAACGTAAGCTTTATATCAAAAGGTTCAAATCTTTAGACTTTATGACTAATCCATGAAAATCTCATCAAGGTTTTAATTCCATGAACCTAAAGAAATATTGTGTGACACATAGACACCTGTATTCTGGATTTCCTGGCAAAAAGCCTTCGGGCTAAGGTAAGCATTTCGCATAAATCCCGTGGGACTAGTTATGCTTACCTGGGGATTTCTGGGATGAGTGATAAACTATGGTCAATATACACAAGTTTCTAAGGCAATTGGAGTTAACTCACCTTGACGTGTCAACGTTTCCAAATGGTAATGCGTACCAAATGGAATCATTCCATGTGTGTTTTACAAGTCTTGAAAAATCTTTGTTGATTTATTATCTTCTACCTCCAAATTTCTGTGACTAACTTATTTTATATCCAGCATGTCTCGTCATCATGGAAAGCGTGGTAGCTCCGACCGCAAATTAGCCGCCATGATTGCCCGTCAAATGGCTGCCGTCATTCCGACCATGGTTGCCGAACTGAGTAGCACCTTGATGACCAACGCTAGTAACAACACTAATGGCAATGGGCAAGGAGAGAATAGTGCAAATCAAGGAAGAAACAACCAACCCTGCACGTTTAAGCACTTCAACTCGTGCAAACCCACTAGCTTTAGTGGGAAGGAAGGAGCCACTGGACTTCTCGAGTGGTTTGAAAGCATGGAGAACACCTTCATCAACTGTGAGTGTCCCGAGGCACTCAAAGTCCGTTATGCCACAAGTGTTCTTCAACAAAGAGCACTTACGTGGTGGAATAGTGAGAAGAGGAATCGTGGTGCTGATGCTGTGTTGGCACTCACTTGGGAAGAATTCAAGAACATTGCCATCCAAAAGTTCTGCCCGAGAAGTGAGTTGCAAAAGCTGGAGGAGGAGTTTTGGAATCTCAAGCAAGATGGTGGAGATCATTTGGCCTATTCAACTAGGCATCACGAGTTGAGCATCCTGTTGCCTCACATGGTTGACACTGTTCCTAGGAACATTGAGAAGTTCATCAAGGGGGTGCCACCTCAAATCCAAGATGCCGTGGTGGGAAGTAGACCCACAACTTTGGAAGATGCCATTACCATCACCGCTCAACTCACTGAAAACCATATTCGAGCGGGCACCTTGTCTGTCAAAGGGGCTAAAAAGACTGAAAAGGCGGTCCCTGAAGCAGCTAAGGAGAATAAGAATGAACCGTCTTACAACAACAAGAAACGCAAGTTCACACCGGCGCGTAATTTCGCTGTGGCTACACCCAAGGTACCTCAAAGACAACCCGCTCCTGGTACACAAGCACCTGCTGCTAGAACCTATGCTGGTCCTCTACCATTGTGCAATGTCTGTAAGTATCATCATGCGGGTAATACCCCGTGCCGTATCTGTACACTGTGTGGTAAGTATGGACACTTGGTGGCTACTTGTCACCGTGCACCAAACAATGCTGCGTTAGTTGCTAATCGTGCTTGCTACAACTGTGGGGAACCTGGTCATTTTCGCCCACAATGCCCTCGTCTTGCGGGTAACGTACCACAAGCCCGAGGACGTGCCTTCAACATCAATGCAAACCAAGCACAAGCAAACAACGATGTGGTGAACGGTATGTCAAATCCAACCCCAACTTTATGATCCAAGTTCTTTTGTTGCTTTACCTGTATCGTTAAACGTCTTTAAAAACTGAACAGGTATGTTCCTTATTAATAATTCTTATGTCTACGTTCTGTTTGACTCTGGAGCCGATAAGAGTTTTGTCTCGATAGAATTTGAGCCTATACTTGCTAAGCCACATACGAAACTAGAAAGACCTCTTACTGTCGAAGTCGCCGATGGAGAACCCATCACCGTTGATGTCGTTATTCGTGATTGCATTTTGAGCCTAAACGAGCATGATTTCTTTATCGACCTTATTCCTATGAAACTTGGAAGCTTTGACGTTATCATTGGCATGGATTGGTTAGCCAAACATCATGCTGAAATTATTTGTTTCGAGAAGTGCATTCGAATTCCTTTGCCTTCGGGGGATACATTGAAAGTATTCGGCGAAAAATCATCCAAAGGACTCAAACTCATGTCGTGTACTCAAGCCCGAAAATGTCTAAGCAAGAATTACATGGCTTTCTTGGCTTACGTGGTCAACACGAAAGTCAAAGGGAACGATCTTAAGGATGTCCCGATTGTACGAGACTTTCCTGAAGTGTTTCCCGATGACCTTAGCGGTTTACCTCCCGTGCGTGAAGTCGAGTTTAAGATCGATTTAATTCCGGGAGCGAACCCTGTGGCTAAATCACCATATCGACTTGCACCGTCAGAAATGCAAGAGCTAGCTAGTCAACTTCAAGAACTGTCCGACAAGGGCTTTATCCGACCTAGCTCATCGCCTTGGGGTGCACCTATTCTGTTCGTGAAGAAGAAAGATGGATCATTTCGTATGTGCATCGATTATCGTGAGCTTAACAAACTTACCATCAAGAACCGCTACCCTCTTCCTCGCATCGATGATCTTTTTGACCAACTTCAAGGAGCTGCTATTTTCTCAAAGATTGATTTACGTTCTGGCTATCATCAATTACGAGTTCATGATGATGATATCCCAAAAACTGCGTTCCGTACCCGATATGGACACTATGAGTTCATGGTGATGCCCTTTGGTTTAACGAATGCTCCTGCTGTCTTTATGGATCTCATGAATCGAGTATGCAAGCCGTATCTAGACAAGTTCGTGATTGTCTTTATTGACGACATACTTATCTACTCCAAGTCCAAAACCGATCACGAACATCACCTGCGACAAGTCTTGAGCTATTGAAGAAAGAACAACTATACGCAAAGTTCTCAAAGTGCGAATTTTGGCTTGAGGAGGTCCAATTTCTGGGACACGTGGTGAATAGTCAAGGAATTCACGTTGACCCTGCAAAGGTGGAAGCTGTGAAAAATTGGTGTGTTCCCACAACTCCAACCGAGGTTCGTTCTTTCCTTGGTCTTGCTGGCTATTATCGACGTTTCATTGCCAACTTCTCTCGAATCGCGAAACCGCTTACTTCCTTGACCCAAAAGAATAAACCATTCGAATGGGGGTCTGAACAAGAGGGAGCCTTTGAATCCTTAAAGCACAAGTTGTGTAATGCTCCTATATTGACCCTTCCCGATGGGAACGATGATTTCACCGTATATTGTGATGCATCTAAACAAGGCCTTGGTTGTGTTCTCATGCAACGAGGAAAGGTCATAGCATATGCATCGAGACAATTGAAGGTCCATGAGGTGAATTATACGACACATGATCTTGAACTTGGTGCTGTGGTTTTTGCCTTAAAGATTTGGAGGCATTACCTTTATGGGACACAATGTATAGTCTACACCGATCACAAAAGCCTACAACACGTCTTCAATCAAAAGGATCTCAACATGAGACAACGACGTTGGGATCGAGTTGATTAGTGATTATGATTGTGACATTCGTTACCACCCTGGAAAGGCAAATGTCGTAGCCGATGCACTAAGTCGTAAGATTCATAATAAGATGGTCTCGTTTCAAGAAATTCGCGATCGACGACAATGGTTTGATATCTTGGGAGAATTTGATACTGAGATCGTCTGGATGTTAACGAGACTACGGTGCTGCTACAAAATTTGAGGATTGAGAATGACATCGAGACTTGTATCATGGAGGCTCAACAAGCAGTCAAGAAGGAGGAAAAATGGGAGAGGAATTGGAGTACAACCTTCGAGCTCAACTAGAAACGAAAGCCAATGGGTTGATGTATTTCTTGAATCGAATTTGGGTTCCAAACCGTGATAATCTTCGTACCTTTATCATGAATGAAGCTCATCAAACTCGTTACTCAATTCATCCTGGTTTCGATAAGATGTATATGGATCTGCGTGGTCAATACTGGTGGCCTGGAATGAAGAAAGACATAGCAACTTACGTAGCTAAGTGTCTTACGTGTATGAAGGTTAAAGCTGAACATCAACGTCCTAGTGGATTGCTTGAACAACCCGAGATTCCCATGTGGAAATGGGAACACATATCCATGGACTTCATAACCAAACTACCTCGCACCTCTCGTGGTCATGATAGCATATGGGTGATCGTTGACCGATTGACCAAGTCGGCACATTTCATACCCATACGTGACACTTACAAAACGTCAAGGTTAGCTCGTATATACATTGATGAGATTGTGAGTCGTCATGGCGTACCTTTGCATATCATATCCGACCGAGACGCTCGTTTCACTTCGCACTTTTGGTCGTCTATGCAAGAACTTTTGGGTACTCAACTGGATTTAAGCACGGCTTACCATCCTCAAACGGACGGTCAAACCGAGCGAACCATCAAACCCTAGAGGATTTGCTACGTCTTTGTGTCCTTGACTTTGGTGGTGACTGGGATACGCATTTACCTCTCGCGGAATTTTCATATAATAATAGTTACCACTCGAGTATCAAAATGGCACCTTTTGAAGCACTCTATGGTCGTAAATGTCGTTCCCCGATCTGCTGGACTGACATTGGTGAAAATTTCATCACTGGTCCTGAGCTCATACAAGAAACAACCGATAAAGTTTCCATGATTCGCAAGAACCTTGAAGTGGCTAGAAGTCGACAAAAAATTATGCCGATAAACGACGCAAGCCGTTGGAATTCCAAGTTGGGGATATGGTTCTTCTTAAAGTCTCACCATGGAAGGGAGTCGTTCGCTTTGGGAAGAAGGGTAAATTAGCTCCACGATTTGTAGGACCTTTCAAGATCCTGAAAAGGATTGGGAAAGTGGCTTATAAACTGGAACTACCTTCCGATCTTAGCGGGGTTCATCCTGTTTTCCATGTTCAAATTTGAGAAATGTTTGGCTAATGAAAGTCTGTATGTCCCATTAGATGACATCCAGATCGACGAGTCATTACATTTTGTTGAGAAACCTGTTGAAGTCATGGACCGCATTATGAAGAAGACTAGGACCACTACTACCCCAATCGTCAAGGTTCGTTGGGAGAATAAGCGTGGACCTGAGTTTACTTGGGAGCGTGAGGAGCATATGAAGAAGAAATACCCGTATTTGTTCATTTAGTTCATTCTTAATTTCGGGACGAAATTCTTAAAAGTTGGGGAGACTGTAACCTTTCGTGTTTTCGTTAATTGATAGTTAACCTTGTTATGTTCTGGTAAGGACCATTTATGTCATTTAAGAAACTATATGGGTTGTTTATGTATGTTTCTTTATGGTGCATTAATTCATTAATTTAAGAGTTAATAATTTGTTTTTAATATAATAAAACATAATAATAATAGTTAAAATAAGATAAAAAAATAATAATAATAATAATAGAAATAATAATTTATAAGAGTTAAATAATTAACAAGTTTAAAATGTTTAAAACTTAAAGTTTAATTAAGTTAGAGGGCCTTTAAGACAATTTACAAACTTAAAATAGAAGTTTTGTACCTAAAATATTAAGTTGAAAACCGCAGGGACTAAAGCTGTAAATATTCAAAACCCAAACCCCCTCCCCTCTTTTCCCCCGTGATTCCGGCGGCCAACCACCGGCCACACTCCGGCGACACTCCAAACGCCCAAATCGGTCGAATTTGATTCAATTAAACCGCTCTAACATCTTCGGGGTTGTTATTCGAAGTTGATACCTCAATTAATTCGCTTAAAGAACACGTTTAACAACCTTAATCGAAACCGAAACATCGGATTATCCTAATCGATTCAACACCGGTAATTACATCAAATCAAGTCGTTTAATTTATCAGAAACGTTTGTGTAATCATTGCAAAGCTAAATGCGTAGTTTAATTCGAGTAAAACAATCAATTACTCACTTAATCATAACTGAAATAGTCGAATCAAAATCGAAACCCATCCGGCACTTTAACGTACAAATTGAAACTATTTAACAGAGGGGAAAGCTTCCATTCGACCCCTTTCAACTTTCTGAACCTCCAATTGCTCGAAGAATCCACTCGATCATCGATTTCAAGCACCATTTTCATTCGCGTGTGAACCGAAGTTTACAGGACGTAATTACACCGATTTGTTCATAATCAAGTAAGTTTAATACACCATTATACTCGATTATCTCTAGGGATCAAAAGCCCTAAGGTTAATAGGGTTGAAACACTTGAATCGATGCTCAATTTTGGATTCAATCGATCTAGGGTTCATTAGTTTGGGGGTTTCATTGTGTTTGTGCTTTTAAAATTTAAAACCCACACTCTTACCAGGCTTAGGCGCCCTCGCCTACTGGTTAAGAGCTCATGTTTCATCCTTGAGGTCCCGGGTTCGAACCCGGGCACCCTCAACCATTTTTAATAATTATAAAAATCATTTTTGTAAACTTTAATTATTTTTAAAGTCACATAATTAATTTTTGTAAAATTTCTTTATTTAAATACTTTAATATTTTATTTTGTATAAAACGTTTTTTTTACAAATGTCATACTTAGATTATTTTTATAAAATAGACTTTAAATAATAGTTTAAATTAATAAATTATTATTGGCCAATACGTTAATTATTGTTTAATCATGTTTATTTCAAATAATTATAAAAATTTATTTGCATCTTATATTTAAATTTTACAAATTATCATAAAGAATTCAATTTCTTTTCTCCATATTAAATTACCTAAATGGGGTAATTCTTTCATTGGGTTAAAATATATATATGATTTCAATAGATAACCTTATTTATTTATTTATAAAAACCCCAAATTCCTATTGAAACCCTAGTTCGCGTTTAATCGTTAATATTACCCTTAAACTTAACCTTGAAATATATACGTTAGGTATCTTGTAAAAAGAATCGTTGGAGCACCGTTTAATTTCTTGTTATCATCTTTTATATATAAGGTGAGTTTTCCATGCCCCTTTTTACTTTATTTCACACCTTTTGGGGTGAAACATGTTAACTTTATGAACTTGCACTTGTAAACATCTTGATACTTGTAAATGCACGAGCAATTCATTTATAAACTTTGTCATGGTTATTTGTAATATTGTGAGCTTTATATGATGAATATTATATGTTGACAATCATTAACTATTGCTAGCCTGGCGACGTCATAGATCTATGGGCCTGACAAGCCTATTTGGTGCTAAAGCCGAGGTTATTGCCGGCTCCTAGTGTCGTATTCTTGAGCACTATGGGAACCAAGTACACTTAGCTAATCGTTAAACTTGTAAATGAAATTCTTGGTCAAGGTTTGATTGTAGCTTAATGTTATCTATAAACTTGCTTATTTCGTAACCATTGACATGAATTGCTACCTATAAACTTTTATATATATATAGATATATGTATGCTTAACCCATGGAAACTCACCAACTTTTAAAGTTGACCCTTTTATTTTTAACATGTTTCAGGAAATGCACAAGGTTGACGATTATCTTTTGAAGCATGCTTACATCTAGGATTTGGACCTAGGAAAAATAAATAAAATAACTTGAGACTTGAAAGTTGAACTTTGTTTATTTTTGTTTGTTGAGACATTTGGTTGTAATGTCTATTTCAACTTATGAATTTATATATTTACAATTTATGGTAGTGTTATGTGGCTGCGAACAATCTTAACCCTCACATCTCGACGTTTCCGCCGTTAAGGTTGGGGTGTGACAGATGTGGTGATGGATAACAAGGTGATTGATGCCCTGAATGATCTGGTTGATGAACAAGCTGAACAGGTGAAAGAAAAGGATGCTGAGATTGATTCATTAAAGAAAATGTTAAGAGAAGGTAAAATGAGCAAAACAGGAGAAAGTGAAGTGAGGAAAATAGATGAACTCATAATCACCTACAGCAAAAAGAGAAAGTACCTGGGGAAATCTAAAGAGACTGCCCGTGAAGACACACCAAAAAGATCAAAAATTGTGTCAACGGAGCAACTAGCCCCAGTAGAACAAATTAAAGAAGAAAGCAGCAGTGCGTGGGCAGGGCTGACTAAAGAAGAGTCTGTTGAAAGTGAGAAAGAAGCCAAATATCAAGACTTACTGACTACTGATGACATATTAGAGGAAAGACCACAATCATCAATGTTTATGGATCTGATCAATAAAGGATTCCCGTATGACATGGTGGAGAAAATGTCTATGCCAGAGATGATTCAGATGATAAAAAAATTTGATGCTGCAAGTTTGATGCTCCCAATCTGCACATACGAGACCTTCTCCAAGTTCAAAGCTATGGAGAAAATAAGAAAAGAATTGGGGCATTGTGACTCAAAGAAGCTGACTAGATATAACATGACGTGCTGGTTACAAAGTCACAACTACAAGCAACGTGAACTTAAAGGGAGAACAACTGGTGAGCTCAAAGCTATGATGGAACATGTTATGAAGGTGGAGCTGGATACAGAGTGAGATTTTGATCAGGAGCACCAAACCCAGCATACTAACAACAAGGCAAACAATCACAAGCTGAACCTACTGTGGTTGAAAGCAAAGACATGGATAAGAGCCAAGAAGGCTTGATCAAAGAACCAAGGGATATTATTCCCAATAAGATCTGGCCACTGGGAACAGCAGTGAGAGAAATCACTGAACAAAGATATACAATGATCCAGCTATTTAATGAGATGACAACTCCCAGATCATCAGAAGATAACCAAATCATAGCATAGAGATATGACCCAGAATGGGATTATGCCACTATCAAGAGAGCATCCAGGATGGTGCAATACTATCCTTGGATGGAGGCTCTTCTTTCACTACCTGATGCTGATCTGACTGCACTTTAAAGCATTCCCATTACCAACTATCCCATCAATCCAAGAGGAAGGGATTACTCTGGAATAGTTGGGAGACTCAGGCATAAATTCAAAGGGTATGTGCTGAAAGAAGCAAGAAGAGATGATGCTGAACATAAGAAAAGAAAGTTGAAACTTAAAAGATCTCATTCCAGTTCTTTTGAACATGTTGATGCTGAATTTTTACATAGAACTGGTTATAAAGACATAAATGAAGCATCAGTTAAAGTGATTGAGGGAAACCAGTTCTCCTTCCCTATTACAGAATGGGGATATGTAGAAAAGACTAAAGAATTGGTGTTGCTGAGGAATGACCCATAGAAGAAAGCCTCAAGTATCAGATTATTTGATCCAGTGGAGATCAAACTGCTACACCCAAGCTACACCTCATATTTACATGACAAACACTTCCCTAAGCTGTATGATCAAACTGCTCAGAATGACTTGTGCCTATATGTTCACTTAATTCAAGTCATTGACAAGTTGCATGCTAAGGCACACATGAGAAGAAAGTTTGAGGCCGGACAGCTGATTGGAACAGATATAAAGCTCATAACGGAATTGAGAATTTCAGAACAAGATGAATTAGAGGTGATGTCTAACAATAGTGTTGTTGCAGCACTCACCACTGAAGAGGATATCCTGGGCTTGAAATACAAGACTTTGAAGAGAATGAGTAGACGGAAGATCAAGTATAAGTATGAAGATCAAAAGAATGTCGTGAACTACTTCAATACCAAGATTTTGGCAAGAGTGCAAGAACTGAAAGACCTAAACTCATGATTACTAGAGTCTAAACCTAAAGGGGAGTATTGTTAGGTCTAGATGTATTGTATAGGTTTAGATGATAGATCAAACTCTTGTAATCACTCTTTGTAATTATAATTTTGATGATATAATATAATGCATTGAGTACATGATGAGTTTATGAATTGTATGATATATTGTATCTCATAATATATGTGTTGATTTATGTGTGATTGCAGAAAACATTAAATGTAGTCAATTTGGAAAAATTGACTGTATTAGAACAACTGCGGATGAACAAGTCACTCTTTCGTAGATGTTCTCAGTAATACAACTGAAGTGTACATCCGTAGATCTCCAGCGAAAGAACAACAATAGCTGAACAAGTCCAAAGATCAAGTGGAGCTGCTGAAGGAGAGCTTGCTGCTGAAGAACAAGTACAAGAACTCTTGTGGAAACACAATCACTGAAGAACAAGCACTGAAGACTAAGTGTTGCTACGGAAGACAAATTTCTTGCGGAAGAATAAATTCCTATGGAATACTATTTAACACTTGAATGATTCCGCATCATCAAGTAGTCAACAAAAAGTCAACAAGTCAACGTAGCAGATCAACAACATTAATGAGAGCAGAAGACATTTAATTCAAGCGAAGATATTACATCACATCAACAATATTATTTGTGTTTATTTCATTGTAAATCACGAACTCCTACGCCGATAAATGTGGCAAGGATTCGGATAGCTATAGGAAGTTAGCTTAATTATAGCAACAGGATAGCGAAAGATTAACAATGTTTTAGGAACAGAATAAGATCTCTATATAACAAGAGATCAAGAACATGTAAAAAAAAGAACATACGATCAAGCAACATTAGATCATATAACAATCACAACAATAGAATCAATAGCAGTAGAGGCATTACAAGCAATTGATTGTAATTATGGAGCAATCGTGGTTTGATTATTACTATATTTTGATCGTTCTTTATACTGTTTGATCGATTTCAAGTGCATTAATCAATTGTACAACAAGTACTGGTAATTGCGCGATCAATACTTGTTAAAATCAAATCTGATAATTCATATATCGATCCTTGGATTCTCACATATATTTTAAACATAATTAGTTTTGTTAACTTTTTTTTTTCAAGTTCTCCTACTTGTTATCACTGTTTTAGTCGTAATTGGTTTTGTATTTGAAAGAGTCTCTCATATATGTAATATTTATATAAATAATATGCTCATTTAGTCTCACAAGCTCGGTATATGAAGCTTGAGCTTGGTCTCAATAATTAAATCAAGACAAAATTATAAAAAAACGTCCTTCAGGTCTATAAAAAATTACAGGTATTTTTTTATTTTCAAAAAGTACTTTAGTCATTCATTATGTATACTTTTCATAACAGATTACGTCTTTTAAACTAACGGGCGTTAATTTTCTCCGTTAAATCAAGAGCATTTTAGTCTTTCTATCCCTTAAAGGACTATTTTTGAAACTTTAAACCTAATTTAAAAGACGTTTTTTTGTAATTAGCTTTTATTTCAAAATTTGTTATATATATAATTTATTAAATTATTTTATTTTAATAAAGTTATACAAGTAACATAATTATACAAATTAACAAATTTTATCATAACTTTTATAAAATAAATTATAATTAGTTAATAATTATTTATTAACTAACTTGAATTTATATTATTAAAATTGTATTAATATTATTGTGTTAAATATATAATTTAGACACAAAACAACTTTTTATTAATTTAAAAAATATTATATATATTACTAATTATCAAATACATTGTTCATTATGATTTGTACCTTACCTTTAGTGGTTGTATTTACTTTTGAATTTTTTATCTATAATTTTTTTACTTTTAACCATAATACTTGTACATCGTTTACAATTGTACCTTATAATTTTTCACTTTCAACTTTGGTCCCTTATACTTTATCTTTTATTAACTTTTCATTTTACACTACAGAGTTAACAAGCCGCAACGTGCGTGTGTGATTCCACGTTTTTATGCCTATTTTTTCAGTTTATCAGCCACGTCAAAACGCGCACGTCTTAGATCGACTTAGTTATTGTTTTTAATGTTTTATGTTTCACGTGCGTAGTTCATTGTTTTTACGTCTATTTTCTGTTTGATTTATTTTTTTGTTTTTACTTAAAACTAGAATATATTTTTAGTTAAAAAAACACAGGAGGAACGGTTTATGAAATTTAGTTAAAACTTAATTAAAAAAACTAACCATATGTGACCCTCTCTGTTAATCATTATTATATCTTATATTAAAAAACAAGTTTAAGTTAATAATCTATAATTATATAAAAATATCTTGTATAAAATATTAAAGATAAAGTATATAGGACTAAGGGCGTAAGTATAAAAAATAATAATACTATTTACATAATTTATATTTATATGTAAAATGTTGATGAAAATAATTAAATAATATATCTTATGTTATATATAAAAATCATATGTATATGTATAATTGTAAAAATACATAAATTAATAAAAAGATGAAAGAGTTGCGGAAAAACGTCATTTATGTTTAATTACATAAATAGTCCATTAGAGGAAAAAAGACTAAATTACCCTTGACTTAACAAAATAACTTAACAGCAGTTAGTATAAAGAACGGAATCTGTTATAAAAGATATACATAAATGATGATTAGAGTACTTTTTAAAGATAAAGAATGATAACTGTAATTTTTTATAAACCTAAAGAATATTTTTTTATAATTTTGTCTTAAATCAATTTCAAATTAAACTTATGCTTCAGCTTACTTATAGTTTATCTGTACTCCCAGCTCAAACTAAAATTTTTAAACAGTTAATCTCAAAAAGCTTACAAGTTGCTTAGCTCGTTAACACTCTAACGACTCAACTCATCTAAACCCATGTCAGCCTCCATAAAGATCCATCAACGAGGGTGTAAGCTTTCGAATTCCAAAACAGTTTTAATTTCAGTAATTATATATATATATATATATATATATATATATATATATATATATATATATATATATATATATATATATATATATACTTTAAAACCCTTATAGCAAAACATTAAAGCATATGGTACAACTCTTTGTGCAGAATTTTTTTTTGTCTTTTAGCATTTTTGTATTCTAGCTATATAGTATGAATTGGTATTTTTTCATTATAGCCCTTCAAGTTTATATATATGTACATTGTTTATCCTATAGTTATGTATTTGTTTTTTTTGAAACATTCATAATTCTTATAGTTTTTTCAGTTTTTTTTTTTCTCTTCTAAGTTTTTAAACTTAATGTTTTAGAAAAATTTGAATATACCATTGAGACTTGTTTCTTTTAATCTACGTTTCCGTATAAGTTAAATTTAAAAAGACACTAGCTTTTAGAATTTATAAGTCTTCGAAACATTAACGAATAAACCTTCAAAATTCATTTAAGGTTTTGATTCTTTTATATTTGTCTTTCTTGTTCCTCCTATGACTTTAAAATATAATGTATATGAACTCCAAATTTATGCATGTGTTAACTATTTGTTAACAGTTACGTTGTTTGAAATTGCAAACCGCTTATTTTTATTGATGTTTGGGTGTGAATTTTTTTAGTGATCTCAATATAAACTTCCGAGTATTATTAGCAGCTCCACCCGAACACACAAATTTGTGTTTTTTTTATGTTTTTATATAAAGTTTTGAATGTCATTAACAACGTAAGCTTTTAGTGTTTCATATATAAAGTTACATATGCTATCAACACCTCCTTCGGTTCAGGGCAAAGTTTTGACGCTTTTTTTTTCATGGTTTTACGTCCTTGCCGTGGCACGGGGTCGTAATACTAGTTACATCTATAATGCATATTCTGTCCTCTTATGTTGTCTTTTAAAGTAAAATCATATATTCAATAATATTGATAAGATTATATAATAAAAACAGTCTTTTATTTCAAAGGAAATCATCAAAAACACCAGCAAATAAAAGAAAATGGTGTAGTTTATCCAATCCTTACTTTGATCTCTTGGTATATGGCTACAAGTCCCACACTCTATATCTCTCATCTAGTATCGAAGTTTTCACTTTTCACAATCCTCCTACTTGTTTGCTACAATCATATAAAACCATCATCATTATTGTTGGTCTATAGATTGAAACTATAAATTACTTCTGAACCAAGTCGGCCCCACTCACGTATCTTGCAACAAACGATATGAACCTGAATGGAGCACCAATGAGAGGAGCGTCTGTGAGAGGGACCGGGTCATTGGGAACAGAGGTTGCTGATGTGGCAGCTGGGATATCATTCTCGTTTAATGAAATCTGCACGATTTCTCCAGACTCCATGCTTACGCGAGAAATTTGGTTCAAATCATATCCATCTGAAGTCATATGATTCACAAGTTCATCTGATGGCATTCCGTCTGTGGATCCAGATAGCGGGTCTGCATTGCTGACTGTGTCTACTGTTTCAGCTGATGATGAAATTGGATCAGTTTCGGAAGCTGAAGTTTCATCCGTGTCAACAGCTTTGGGATTTTTGCCAAATGGGTCATTGGGTTTAAAATGTGAATATGAATGGGTTGTTGCAGTCTTTTGGTCAAGCTCGGATTTTAAGTCGTTGACCTGCAATTACATAGCATAATCACTGGAATTTTGTGACTATTGTAACCTTAATTGTGCTAATATTAATTACCTTCTCAACTAGCTTCTCGTTTTCAGAAAGCAATTTTGTAACAAGCGCTTGTGCAGATTCCAACTGTGAATTCATGTCCTGGTATACAGTACCGTGCTGCACCAAGAAAAGAAAAATAAAAGAGTAAGTAGACAGGGTATGTAACCAGCATGTGCTAAAATCAAAAGGAAAGAATTAAACAGATAGGCAGGTAGCTACGGAATTCATAAGATCCTGAATCTTTGACTGAAGATCAGAAACTTGTTCTTTCAGCTGCTGATTTTGGTGGGAAGTATTATTATAGATGTTTCCAGCTCGATCACCTGCAAGGCTTTGTTTTATTTTTCTTCATATCAGATAAACTAAAGCACGCATCTTAAAATGTAAAGATGTGTATGTACCTGTGCTCGCAATTTTGCATTGTCCTTGCTCAAAGAAGCAATTGTTTCTGCTGCAGCATTCTGCAACAAAAAAGAAACTCAGTAACATAACCATCCACTTGTTGAAGCACTAAAGAAATAAGAAAAGAGCCAAAAAAATAAATAAAGCCAATTGTCCTTTTCAAGTAGGAACCATCTGTCTTGATCAACTTAACTCTGTGGGACCATTCTAAAATCTCAAAATAGTTAGGATGAAACAAGTTCCAAAAAACCGTAAGAGACGGATCATATTAGGTTCAGATGTAAAAAGGTTCTTTATTGGATCTATGAAGTTAGATTGTCTCTTGAGCATTTTGACCATTTACTTAGAAAAAGGTTAATACAGGTTATTTTTTCTCCAACATGGTCAAACACAAAAAGGGAAAATCAAATATATTAGCTTTGAAGAAAATAAGCCATGGGTTGAAAGTGGCCCATAGTGTACACTTAACAAATAAGACCTCATATATTCAATAAATTAAATTATTATTAAAGTAAAACTATCCGGTCCCTATTTCCCAAATCTATTATCCACCTTTCTACTCTAATTTGTCTCGAGTCTCGACAACTGTCCACTTCCACAATAATATGCCCAAGTTTCCCATTCTGCCCATTATGACATTCATCACAAAACTGCATTAATTGTACTTCTCTAAAACAATGCATTTTTATACGAATAAAAATGGAGTTCAGCCAACTAAATACTGCTATAATTGTACAGACCTAAAGCCAGAATTTCTTCCTTGTAGGCAATTACTTCATGACAAAGAGTATAATGTTTAAAAATCATATGACACGCTAATTATCAATAACAAAAGAAACTGAATAAAAAGTGTTACAACCCAACCCAACCCGATTTGACCTGCACAGAACAAGCATCCCTCATGGCCCCCGCTTCTATTTTCATGTTACCCTGCCCACCCAATTTGCCACATTACAAGTAAAAATAAGCGAGTACTGATGTTTGGAGAGAACTACCATCAAGAAAAAGCATTAACAAGAGAACATTAGTGATGCTCACCTCTCTTTGTGCCACGTCAATCTTTTCAGCTTCAATCTGGATACATTTTTCTTCGAACACCTACAAAGAAAGTTAAAACAAATGCATTCAAAAGCCGTGCCTGCCCTAAAATCCCTTCAAATGTTCAAGCTTCATGTTAAAAGTAAATGTACGTTCAAACAATGTGACCATAAACTAACAAAGGCTAAAAATAAACACTACCCCCGTTGAACGCAGAGTGGATGTTTCTTCAATCAACCGATTCAGTTTTTCCTCAAAACCAGCCTGAATATAACACTCGTGTCATTTAAAATTATTCAAAGAAATATCTTTAATTCTCAAAAACCAGAAAGACAAAAGTTATAGTGCAAGAGTGCGAGGTCATTTGAAAATACTTTATAAAACATATGCTTACGGTTATTAGCCGCAACTCACCTCTTTTTGAAGCCAAGAGTTTTTTTCTGTTTGCAACTGTGAAATTATTGTCTCAAACTCGGTCTGGTGATTAAAACACAAGTTTCATCATGAGCGCTTAAATTTTCCACCAGAAAATGGATATACGAAAAATAAAAATAATTAAAAAGGTTCCGCTATATATTCATTAAAGATTATTCAGAATTACAGCTAAAAACTTTTATCAAAATTATTTTAGCTACTAAAGTCACCTCTTTATGATGCCATAAGTTTCTTTCTTCCTGTGATTGTGAAATATTTCTCTCAAGATCAGCCTGTAAAGATGTATCGACAAAAGCATATGAAAATAATAAGCATATGAACCTTTTAAACAATCGAATTAATTTCTCGAGGAAATCAGTCATTACCTCCCTTTGTACGTGCGTATCCAATTGCTCTTGCAATTCTTTTATTTTTTGTTCTAAGGAAGCCTGTAAACAGGATAATATGAATGAAAAAATATAATCATTAATTGCTTCTAATCACATAACTCAAGAACATGTTAATCAATGCACAGAGTTTAAAAAAAGCTTATACCTCTCGCTTTAACCAATAGGACTTCTCAGCCTCAGCTGAACGTGACTGTACAGCCAAAATTTCAAATCACCAATAAATCAGGCTTTAGATAATAAGCATAATAAGGGCGTATAAATAATGTACATTCCATGGAATATAATATATATAACCATATATATAGGGGTGATTTCAAATGAGAACCATGAGAAACCATTTGATTTACCGGTGAATACATGTATTTGTCATTGAATACATTGTGTGTGAAATCAATAAAAACTATACTGTATTCACCGGTGAATAACTATTTTTAGAATTATAGTGTATTCACCCATAATAACATGGTTCATAAAATTTAGTGGTTCCTAATGGTTCTTAAGAACTTAGTTGGGCTATAACAAGCTTACTGTTTCAGCTCCACTGATGGACTCTCTATCAGAATCCACAACTGATTGCTGCGGACCCCTTTTTGGAACATCTGAATTATCAGAATTCAGGCTCTGATTTGCATGATTGGTATTATCTGAAGTAGATTCCCCAGCACCAGCAGATGCACCTGTTTTTCCCTGCTTGTTCTTCTTTTTCTTCTGTCTCTTCTTCTTTTCATTCTCCATAACTTCAAATTCAGAGACCAAACTTAAAAGGCAGGATTATGATTTATAGGAATATGTCTTTACCTGCATACAACAGAAACCACTATGTGATCAAGCCCATATAAGTTGCATTATAATCGAACATATCCCAACTATTATCGACACACGATAAAATCCAGAGTAGTAAATGCCACATTCATTTCATATAAGCAGATAGAACATATATTAGCTAACCTTGGAATTGAAGACACAGAACATACCACCAACATAAAAGTTTGAACATTTAACTCATAACATACCAAAAACAGATTGATTGACAACAATTGATTCTTTAATTTTCATTCTTTTAGCATCCATTTTTGTTTCATAGACATCAATTCTTGAAGGGAGGATAAATTGTTAATCTCTGTACTTGTTATGGTTCAATACTTCAATGAAACCACTTCATGGTGTTGATTCATTATATGTTCATGCCAACTTTGAATCAAATTGAGTTAGCTCATCAGTTCATTGCGCAATGAATTCAAACAGCCAATTACACAAATTCACAAACTGAAACAAGTAACCCCAATTTCCTAACTTTACAGGCATTCAAACGTAGATGAAAAGCTGATAATAACCAAACACATTAATATAGCAGTTTCTTCAATGCCTTACAAATTAAAGATCACACATTGCGTTAATCTAATGATATATTCACGCAATCAAAACCAGAAAAGAGTAGAAAATGAAAATATATGCATATAGAACACCTGCGTCAATCAACAAAAGGGATGATGCGTGAATCGAATAGAGATGAATCAAAGTTGCATAAGAAAACAAAAGAATGAAAAATAGTTATACTTACGTGCAGATCTGAATAGCAGATTTCAAAATATATATTATTTTAAATTTAAATTAGGGTTCTTGATGGTGAATGTGAATTTTGTAAGGAAGATACGCCCTTTCGCCCCTACTTTTCTGTTTCTTTTCGTAATGGTGCTTCTAACCAGGGTCCGAATTTTGAAATGGGGGTGTTTGTTTCACGGGTCGGGTGTTCACCGGTTTGGCTAATTTTTTTAGTGGTGTCGGTTTTGCATAAACATGAACCAAATCTGTTGATGATTTAACAGTTTCGATGACCACCAACCATTTGATTGAGTGGTAGTCTCATGACTTCTTATAGGAGAGGTTGTGAGTTCGAGTTCTACTAGCGCAAAATGTTGTTGATGGGCCGAGTTTTACCGCAGTGGGCCTTCGGGTGGCGGGTTTTCCCCAAAATTGATGGTTATTGGGCTTGACTACCTAGCGATGTCTGTGCTCGCGGGCGTATGGAGTGCATTTTCGCCAGTGGGGTACCCCGGTAGCTGGGCTTTAATTAGTTGTCCGTTAAAAAAAAAAACAGTTTCGATGGCTTATACCTCTTTTGTTAATCTACTATTAACCGTGTTTTAATCCTGTAATCTTTTTTAATTTTAGTAAGAAAACTTGTAAATATGTTTGATGTTACTCATACTCATCCCTATAAATTTACTAAAACTCATTCTTGTTTAAATTTATCTTACATTTTTAGAAACATTTCTTGTCTTATTCCTCGTATCTATCCTTATTTCAACTAAATTAATAGTTTGTAGAACTCCAATTGAAAGAGGAATCTCTTCCTCTTGGTCTGCTTTTTCTATCTGGGGTTCATTTTGTTCGTACACATCTGATCCATCTTTCTCAACCTTAACTTCTTCCAATCCTTTTTAAGCAGGAAGTGCGATCTGAAGGCTTGAATCAAGCAAATACCTTAACTTCTTCCAATCCTTTTTAAGCAGGAAGTGCGATCTAAAGGGTTGAATCAAGCAAATAGATTTCTTCAATGGTAGATTCCATTCCATTCGCTTGTATTGTGCTCTACTGGCTCTAGGACTCGTAGTTTTATAATAATTCTTTCACTCCTATCCCCTTATAAGAGGAGGATGCCAAGAGTTTCGCTTAACGGCCTAAGGACTTCCTAACCTGCTGACCTTCCTGTATTGCCCTCCCGCTAAGGAAGATGTGAAAAAGGCGTTGTCATCTATCTCGATTAGTTTCCCGAGGCGTTGGAAATTCAGGGCGGCTCAGAGAATCACTGGTACTATTTGGCCCTTCATTTTGTTTTCTAATATTTTTTTTATTTCTTTAACTCACAACCAATCATAAAAATATTTAAAAAAAATGAATATAAGTGATTCACGATGACCCTTAAATATGAGAGATCGTTATAGTCAGTGGCGGAGCTTGAAGTAATGTTTTGAGGGGGGGGGGGGGGGGGGGGAATTCACGAGACCTCAATTAGAGGGGGCCCGACTCAATTCATATAAATTTTTGGATGAAATATATATAAATTTTCACTAATAAGCGAAAAAAACAAGGGGGGCTGGGGTCTCTCGGGCCCTTTAGAAGCCTCACCCTGATTATAGTTTCTTTTAAAATTATAAGAGATAAAGATGAGGACGAGACACCTGATATGAAAATAAATTTATATAGTTTTTCATGTTTCCTCTTTACCAAGTAAAATTTAATCATTGTATAATTTAGAGAATATAGACAAAGATGGGAGGCTTGATGTAAATGCTCTAAGTTGTTAACTTTTTAATATACTGATTAATTTTACTTAATAAACTTAGTAACTTTCACTATTTATAATCTACGATTTTAATGGACTAGTTTATACAATTTGAACGTATGGTCTTACTCTTTAAAATGACTTTTTGAATAAGCTATTAAGGTCAGGAATCGACGAATACCGGTTAATAATTCTTAGTATAGCCAGGCTGGATGGTTTTCATGTTAATGAATATTAATTAAAGATACTATAGATTAATTAAAGAAACTTAGATTAGTTTTCAATAGGAATGTAAACTTGTAAACGACCGATTTAGTTTAAACAACCGGTTTCACATTTCAAACTGCAAGCCAGTCAATGGCTACAATTTTAATGGACAAGTTTACTCAATTAAAGGTATATATTTCAATAACCAAACCGGTCAACAATTCTTAGTATAGCCGGTTTGAATGGTTTATAACATCCCTACTTTTTATAATTAAATGATTATGATATTATATAAATTTAGCATTCGAATTTTCTTCTCTTGAGTAATATATGAACTAAAAGTAAGAAGACTACAAAATTAAAAAAATCCAAGCTAGTCGTTTAAATTTAAAGACATGGGCGAAGATTATTGAGGGCCGAAGGGGGCCCCCGCCCCCCCTTCTCTTTTTTTCGTCCGTAGTGTTAATTTTTGGTCAGATAGTGTAAATTTTCGGCCCGGTAGTGTAAATTTTTTTAAATTTATAGAGTTTGTCTCCCCTAAAATAGTTTACTTTCGCCCCCGCCCCTATATAGTGTGGTTCAAACTCCGCCACTGTTTAAAGACATCATAATTCAGACCTATAATTGAAGAACTTTCTACTAAAACTTATGTTTAGTCAGGTTAACAAAGAAATAAGAATAGAGTTCAATCCTTTGAAAACTAGAAGAAGAAATTTGGAAACCAGAAGAAATTTTCAGAGGTTAGTTAAAAAAAACTATTGTAGTTATTTTGAGAAGATCTCAAAACATTGTTATTTCTAAATTAATATAGACTTGGGTGTCCAATCTTTTAAAGCGTGACCTCACTTATCGTGTATCAAAAAACAATACAACATGATGAATGTAATTAATTATAAAAGTTTTACTATATATTTGTCATTAGCGCATTAAACAACCACTAAAGAAGGTCTCCAATTGAAGACATCGGATACGCATGTGTGGTAGTAGAGATTAAAACGACGGCCATAGCAGCACGACTTGACTAGAGTCCGCCGGAGAACGCGACTCATGGCCGTCCCTCTGTAACCCCCCTCCCCCCAGTATGACACCAACACACACATATATACACACATACAAACAGAAAAGAACAAAGAAAGGTTGTAATCGACGATAGAGGGGCAGTCACGACAATCAGCTACATCAGATTACCCAAAAACATGACCACATAGGGTCAACTAACATCTAATACAAATAAATAGACATTTAAATACTAAAATCTTTGGCATCTAGCAACATGTATACATGAAACCAGCTTCATATCAAAACCAAACATCATACAATCTATAAGAATACATGAAACTATACAGCAACCTGATTACCTAAAAAACATACTCAAAACACATCAACATAAAGTTGGTGAACACGTAAAGTTTACACAAATAAACTTTTAGCAGACAGTGACATATAAGATGTCATAATTAAATTAGTACTCAAACAAACTTAATCTCATCACAAAAACCTTACAAGTTTATGCTCAGTTTAATAACATAAACACTCAAAATAGATAATATAACACACGACCCAATATCAACAATCTCAGTTGGGTCTCCGACTAGTGCATGGTAAAAATTTAAGTAGCGCTACCTATATTATCTAGTGGTTCTAGACATAATTAATCATTATGAATTCTTATAATAGGACACACACAAAAATTGATAGCAAATCTCATACTAATACCTTATTTAATTAAGAATCAAATGGTAAAAACACGTAAGTTTACGAAAAATGAGCTACGATACTCACCTCAGGTCCAAAACTAACAGTTATTCAGTTTTCCAGAAAGGCAGATGATTGGATATGGTGAATACGGCAGCCGACGATGATGATTGCAAACCCATCCACGATCTCCGGTGATGGAGACTAAGGTGTTGATTTGAGGCCTAAGATTATACTCAAACTCTTACTACTCATTCATTCTCAAATTTTACATCAAATAGAGAAAACATCTTACAACTAAAGAAAAGGAAATTAACTTACCCACTAACCCATTACTCCATTATCTAGACCCACTAATCTTGCTAACTAACTATGACCCACTAATAATTAAAAACATGTGACACAATAAACTTTCTAATAACTAGTGACTCATTCATCATAACTTGACCTGACTTGACCCGATCAAGATTAACCTAACATTCACCCCCTTAATCTTGATCCGTATCTTGCTTCTTGCTTCTTAATTGAACCACACAGGTTCGATTCTTGCTACTTTAAAAACGTATAGTTCTTGTCTCTTGCTTAAATCTTGCTTGCTATCTTCTTGCTTGATTGAATCGATTCATCTTGCTCTTGCTACTTGCTACTTGCTACTTGCTACTTGCTACTTTCTCTTGCTCTTTCTCTTGCTATTGCTCTTGCTACATGCCTCTTTCTTGCTATTTTCTTTGCTTTCGTTCTCATGAACCTGCTCAAGAACACCCGATTCGTATACCACTATCGACCTCGAAACCGAATCCGAAATCACCAAACTGTTCTCCTGCTTACTGTCCTATTTTTGTAGTTGCTACCAATGTAATGAGGCATGATTTGGTCACCGTTTCAGCCCCAAAACTGAGCCCGAAATCCCTGTTGTATTCTTCTTTCTTGAAACTTGGTTTCCTTTTTTTTAATCACCTACCTGCTTCCTTCGTACTTCCAGCGGGCACTATTTCAGGTGCTAGCCAGGCTGCTTTGCCATTAAATTAGTTCACTTGGATGCCTGCTTGTTTCATCGATGCATTCCTTTAATTAATTCTGCAAGTAGCCTGCTTGCTTCATCCTTTTCTATTTGTTCTACCGTAATCGGCTCCCCTCAAAATGATTTCTTCCTTTTTTTTTTCGTCTCAGTTCTTTCTTCCTCTCACGTCTCAACAATAATCACTGCTACAAAAAAAACACGCTGCTCTTCTCTGGCCTTAAACGATCAGGTCTTTAATTAGGTGCTGCTTCCAATCACTTGCTTCTACTATATTCTTGCTCGATTATCTACTACCTCTACTCTTTATTCAGCCCTGCTGCCAAGGGCTGCTTCCTCTTTCAAAACAAGACTCTCAAAATAGCTTACTTTTCTAACCTTGGGCTCTGATACCAAATGTTGGTTTGAGGCCCAAGATTATACTCAAACTCTTACTACTCATTCATTCTCAAATTTTACATTAAATAGAGAAAACATCTTGCGCCTAAAGAAAAGGAAATTAACTTACCCACTAACCCATTACTCCATTATCTAGACCCACTAATCTTGCTAACTAACTACGACCCACTAATAATTAAAAACATGTGACACAATAAACTTTCTAATAACCAGTGACCCATTCACCATAACTTGACCTGACTTGACCCGATCAAGATTAACTCAACATTCACCCCCTTAATCTTGATCCGTATCTTGCTTCTTGCTTCTTAATTGAACCACACAGGTTTGATTCTTGCTACTATAAAAACGTATAGTTCTTGTCTCTTGCTTAAATCTTGCTTGCTATCTTCTTGCTTGATTGAATCGATTCATCTTGCTCTTGCTACTTGCTACTTGCTCTTGCTCTTTCTCTTGCTATTGCTCTTGCTACATGCCTCTTTCTTGCTATTTTCTTTGCTTTCGTTCTCATGAACCTGCTCAAGAACACCCGATTCGTACACCACTATCGACCTCGAAACCGAATCCGAAATCACCAAACTGTTCTCCTGCTTGCTGTCCTATTTTTGTAGTTGCTACCAATGTAATGAGGTGTGATTTGGTCACCGTTTCAGCCCCGAAACCCCTGTTGTATTCTTCTTTCTTGAAACTTGGTTTCCCTTTTTTTTAATCACCTACCTGCTTCCTTCGTACTCCAGCGGGCACTATTTCAGGTGCTAGCCAGGCTGCTTTGCCTTTAAATTAATTCACTTGGATGCCTGCTTGTTTCATCGATGCATTCCTTTAATTAATTCTGCAAGTAGCCTGCTTGCTTCATCCTTTTCTATTTGTTCTACCGTAACCGCCTCCCCTCAAAATGATTTCTTCCTTTTTTTTTGGCTCAGTTCTTTCTTCTCTCACGTCTCAGTTCTTTCTTCCTCTCACGTCTCAACAATAATCACTGCTACAAAAAAAAAAACACGCTGCTCTTCTCTGGCCTCAAACGATCAGGTCTTTAATTAGGTGCTGCTTCCAATCACTTGCTTCTGCTATATTCTTGCTCGATTATCTACTACCTCTACTCGTTGTTCAGCCCTGCAGCCAAGGGCTGCTTCCTCTTTCAAAACACGACTCTCAAAACAACTTACTTTTCTAACCTTGGGCTCTGATACGAAATGTTGGTTTGAGGCCCAAGATTATACTCAAACTCTTACTACTCATTCATTCTCAAATTTTATATTAAATAGAGAAAACATCTTGCACCTAAAGAAAAGGAAATTAACTTACCCACTAACCCATTACTTCATTATCTAGACCCACTAATCTTGCTAACTAACTATGACGCACTAATAGTTAAAAACATGTGACACAATAAACTTTCTAATAACCCGTGACCCATTCACCATAACTTAACCTGACTTGACCCGATCAAGATTAACCCAACATAAGGTTCTGACGAGTCAAACAACACTTGCATGTTCCTCCTTGCGACAAAAGCGAATGTCACGACGTCGATGGTGATAATCTTTGACTATTGTAATCGATGACAGTGCCGCGGGACACAAGTGACCATTCCGGATACCTCAAAAGAGCCGAGGTGCATTTACTAAGCTTTGATTCGATTGTTTTTTTAAACAACATTTTATGTGTCTTCGATAACTTTAGCACATGTGTATATAAATCCTATTTTAGTTACTGCATGCTATTATTTGTGCTAATTTATTTTCACTCGGGGGGTTTTATCCAATTGTTTAATCACTCAGAAATCAAAAGGAATTAGGGCTGCTGGTGTATGATCGAACATGGATGAGATGAGTTCATTTGACTATACGATTGTTCCCTGTAAGCATGTTATAGTCTTTTTGGGGTTTATGATATGTGTTTGTTCAATTGTGCACAAAACGCAGTGATTATCATCAAACATCATCAATTTTGATCTTTTTAGCTTGAATTTCTTGACCAATCTAATGTTTTCCCCGAATTATTCACAGGTAGGAGATGATTTCGTGGAGAGTTACAGTAGAACGCACTAAGAAAGAGAGATCATACAGGGTTTGAAGTTGCTGTGAATTTTATGCTTTTTTAATCATTTAATTTTGATCTAAACTTCTTAATATCATGTATTTAAAATGTTAAACAGAAAAGAAAAGACATGAAAACCCTTCATCAAGAACTTACTTCACTCCATTAATGTGTAGAACAAATTATGCATTTATAACCATCCATACCTTTACTGTTTTTGTTTGCAATAGTAGGGAAAAACCTTCTTTCGGGATGATAATATATTTATATCTATTATATTTTGTAGTCTTATATACTTATACTATAAATACTCGTGAGGTAATTCAATACAATATATCAATATTGGTAATTTTGTATCCTAAAAGTTGAAAATGGGTCAAGCTAGACAATGGTCAAAATGGGGGAGATAAAGCGTAAGTGTAAAAGCTTCAGTTTTTCTTTCTTTTTTTTTTTTTTTGTTGAAAAAAAGTATTTTAAAATAAAATCACCAATTATAAAGATTTAGAAATAAGTTAATATCATTAAATAAAACTTTTTATGAGGTATTAGGTATAAGTAATATGTTGAGCAATGTGACCAACTGGGGTTGAAACAACTTGGGTCATTACAAGTAATCTTTGTTTAAGGTTATTTCTTTTTCAGGACAACTGGACAAATGTCTTTGTGGTCAAATGGGTCATATAGCAGCAAACTCTGTGAAGGAAAGGTAGAGAGAAAAGCTAGAGAATTTGATGACTAAGGAGCCACCATATTAGGTATATAATTATTCACATGTAATGCTAAAATGCAACTTTAACAAATGCAAAATGAAAGATCACCCATCAACAAAAAAAAAGCCCTTATAGCCTAGTACTACTCGAAATCATCAATTTTTATAAACAGATTATCAACGACCGGATTGATTTAAGGATTGACCTTGAAAGGGTATGTTTTCAATCCTTAAACATTTGTGCTTTACATTTCTTAATGGGCTACATGAATTAATGAGCATATGCTTGAAAATAAACTGTTATTTGAAACTATTAAGGTTGTTATTTGATGTTTGCTTGAATTAGAATCTAAATTTCTCACCAACTAGAAGTGAGAGCTATTTGATTTCTTGCATTGCAATGTTAAGTCTATCCTTAAAACATCTGTAATATTAATAGAATCATTCAGTTTATGAGCATCTGCTTGGGAGATAATTTTATCGATTATGCTTCAAATAATTTCTTCCAAGTTAAATTAAACCTTGTAATCATCACAAGACTAAAAACATATTTAGTTATTTAACAATTCAACGACGTTATCGATACCTATATTATTAGCTTTGATGGAATTTGTAAATGTGTTTATGTGCTACCAGGGTTTTATTTTAACCATTTGAAAACACAATCACAGCAAGAGCACCTAGTCATAGTCCTTGAATCAGCTATGGTGGCAGCCATTCCCAATATTAAATTTGATCGTGAAACCTTTTTAGTCCTATCCACCCATTGTATACCTTAAATATTTTCTTCATATGTTAAAAACTATAGCACTTGTCCATGAGATGACTATGCCAACATAATTGGCAATGATATAAACCTTACATATAACATGTTTAATATAAGTGGTTGATTACATCTTATAATTAAGAAAATTATCATGCAGTTTGTCATATGTTTAATTGATCAGGTTGATTCAAAGGCAATTAATATGCTTATATATTGTTTCTTAGAATAACACATTATCATAGTAAAACTTGTGTTTTGTGTTATTCAGCTGCGGTGAGTCAGCGACATACATATCGGCCACACAAATGTGGTAATATCTTTAGATATTAGAACCATTCAGGATGTAGCATTTTAACCTTTATAGGGTGATACAAAGGTAAGTGCTTGAGTCCTTTTAACGGAGATTTGAATTCATTCCAATTTTTCTTATGTCAAGGATGCATATATGCAGCAGCAAAACATTTATTTTGAGTAATTTCATCATGTTTGTTTTTTTAAAGTTATTATGCAGGGAAAGAACGATTGTTGCCCTTGAACGCCAATTAGATAAAAAAACAATTAACGCTGAAATTTTAGAAAGCTAAAATTACATTTCACTTATTATTTGATACTTTGAATAGTAGAAGCCGATAATAGCTAAAGAATAACGATTGTTGCGATGTTGCATTATCACCTGTTTTTTTGTATAATTCGTTCAAATCTAAGCACGGATGCAATTCACAATTTATGATCAAAGTTAGATAAACAAAAGTGTAGCCGTTAGTTGTTAGTTGTTTTGTGTATCTGTGTGTTGCTATTCGGGTCTGTTGTGAAGCCGCAAAACGCACGTGGGAATCTTACTAGTTCTATTAAATTCATAGTAATTATATTTAATTTCTAATAGTTATAGTAATAAATTAATTTCAAAATAATAGTTAAATATTTTAGTAAATCTTGAAATTTTATTTTAAACTTAGTAATATTAAGTTAATTTTAATATTAAAAATTCAACTTTTAAATACCTATTAGATTTTTCTTTTCAAGTTAATTATTATTTAGAATTATTTATTAAAACTACTTAATTTAGTCCAAAAATTAACAAACTTTTTTATATAATATTTCAAATATAATCCCAAGTTTCTTGAAATTTTATTGAAGCCTAAAGTAGTCCATAGCTAATTTTTCTAATTTTTTTTTCATGATTGTTAGTTTATTTCCCAAAAACACTATCAAATAAAAGAGTTAATTTTAAAAACTAAACATATAATTTTATTATAATATATAATTAAACTGATTCTTGATATCCCACACATGGAAACCATTACATATATAATGAATATATTTTTAATAGAGTACAAAAGAATAGGATAATTATAGAAGACTACAACACAATACTTATTTGTGATTAGAGGATTGACATCCCCCTCAAACGAAACGGTGGTGGATCAAGGCGAAGCATGTCACGAAAATATTAAAACTGCGATGGCTTTTCGTAAATATGTCTGCCACTTGAAGCTTGGTTGGAATGAACTTGGTGTGAAGTTTGCCGGAAGAGACAATTTCGCGTATAAAGTGATAATCGGTATCAATATGTTTGGCCCGTTGTGAGACATCGGATTCTATGTGAGAAACAAAGCACTTTGAATGTCACAAAGAAGAGTCGGTTGCTCAGGAGGAAGAGCATAAAGCTCACATAGCAAATGGGTAATCCAGATTATTTCAACAGCAGTGTTGGTCATAGCACAATACTCAGACTCACAACTTGATCGAGAGACAGTAGGCTGTTTCTAAGAGACAAGGTTGCCTCCAAAGAAATTGAGTAACCTTAAGTGGAGTGTTGAGTTTCAATACATCAAGCCCAATCTGCATCGGAGAATCCCAAGATGGTAGTATGTTTTGGCCGAGAAAATGTTAGACCGAAAGTAAGAGTTCCTTAAATATATCAAAGAATCCGTTTAACCCTTTGAGAATGAGCAGTGGTTGGAGCTTGAAGAAACTGACTCACTTGATTTACAGCATAAGATATGTTAGGTTTCGTAATCATCAAATATTGTAAAGCACCCACGAGACCCTTATAATGAGTTAGATTATTGTATGAATCACCAGCGGTAGTCAACACGTCAGTGGTAGCTAAAGGTGTGGGAACCGCTTTTGCATCAAGAAGATTTACTCGTTTTAGAATATCCATGACATACTTTGCCTGACTTAGAAATAGTCCTTATTAGGCTGAGTGACTTCAAGCCCAATAAAATAATTTAAACAGCCGAGGTCTTTGATAGCAAACTCTTGATGTTACCGATCAATAAAAAAACTTGATAATAGTAGTGTTGTTCCTTGTCAGAATTAAGTCATCAACATATATAAGAAGATGCATAATGCAATAATCCCATTTGAAGACAAAAAGAGAGGGATCAACCCGACTACTTAAGAACCTGTTTTGAAGAAAAAAACTAAGACGGTGAAACCAAGCCCTTGGCGCTTGTTTAAGGACATAGATAGCATAACTAAGGTGTCAGGCATGGTTAGGGAAGTGAGGGTTAACGACACTAGGGGGTTGTCCATGTTGACAAGTTCACTCAACTTCTCGTGAAGAAAAGCGTTGTTCACGTCAAGTTGACGCAATTTCAATTGTTAATAACAACCAATGATAAAACAACACGAATGGAAAAGGCTTTAATAACAGGGCGAAGGTGTGAGAATAATCTAGCCCAGGTACTTTGCTGAAACCACGCACCACAAGACGTGCTTTATAACGGTCAACCGACACATCAGCATGATACTTCGTACAAAATAACCATTTAGCGCCAACCACATTATGAGATGTTGGGAGAGGAACAAGCGACCATGTATTCTTTTTACGGAGGGCGGCTAACTCCTTATGCATATCATTTAACTACTTACGGTCTTTGGTGGCACATTTAAATACTTCCGACTCAGAAGCTGTAAAAAGGCTATATGAAGACCATTAGTTGAGGCAAAATCAACTTTGTGCTTAGGTTTAAAAATTCCTGCCTTTGCACGGTCGACCATAGGGTGTGAAGAACCAGTTGGAACACTTACATTTTTGAACTAATTTTGTATACATGGAGCAATGTTTGATGTCTTAATAGTGAGATCCAAGAACTCATTTTCGAGCTACACATAGAGATGGGTATAAAACCCAGGTACGGACCCTACTCGGTGAACCTGACCTGGTAGAGGGTGTACCCGGTTCGGACCTAAAAAAACTGGAGGGTTTGTACCCGGGTCCAACCCGGTTTTGACCGTTTTTTTGCCTTTTTAAAAAGTTAGCCTTTTTTAATGGCTATATAGCCGTTAGAAAAGATTTCTGACCATTTTTTTTGTCATTTTTGCCCCATAAGTTAGTATAAATAGGTGTGGATTGATATGGTTGAGTACCCAAGTCCCAAACACAAAAACATACGCAAAAAACATAAAAAATACTCTCGTTTACTCTCGTTTTACATTTTCACTCTCTCATTTTACACTTTCACTCTCTTGAATCTTGATATGGCTCACTTACAATCTTCCGTTGGTCAGGTTCGTCCAACGCTCCAACTGTCGTTCGTGTTCTTACACACAATCGTAATATGGATGTTTGGTGCAATTGGGATATGGTTGAGTTGAGTGACGGGTCTGTAAATGCTTGTTGCAAGTTTTACGGAGCTTTGTTTGCTAAAGATTCTAACACGACTTTAAGCAAACACATTAGCAAGATCGTGATTCAAGAAGCTTTGAAAAGTAATCCGGATTCGCAGCAAACACAATTGGGTGGAGACGGTGGAATCTTTAATTACGATGTTAATACAATTTGAGATCGAATGGCGAAGATCGTGATTCAAGAAGCTTTGTTTTTTAGTCACTTAGACAATCCTCGGTTGACCAACTTAATTCGAGAGACGCTTCAACCTCGTTACACTCACGTAAGTCGTACTACACTTAGACGTTATTGTTTAAAATTATGGAAACAAGTAAAAAATGATTTAATTGTATTATTTAAAAATTTCAATATCAGTGTAAACTTAACTAGTGATGTTTGGTCGGCTGCACATGATTTACCCAAATCGTACCTTTGCGTCACCGCTCATTGGGTAGATCCCAATTCATGGCAAATGATGAAACGTACGATTGCATTTGATCTTTTTCTGTATTCACACACCGGAAAATTTTTGTTTTACTTTTTGGATAATGTAATAACTACTTTTAAGTTACAAAATAAAATTTTTTCAATTGTATTTGATAACGCCTCTAACAACACAACCGCGGTTGAAAAATTAAAATTAAAATATCTTCCGATTGCAAACGGTGATTTTCTCCATACTCGTTGTGTTGCACATATTATTAATTTAGTAGTGCAAGACGGGCTATCCTTGGAATTTATTGATAACTTTATTAAAGCTTTTCGATTTATGTTACATGATATTTTTAAAAAAAGTAGAAAAAGATATCAAGATTATACACAACTTTTTAAGGATACGGAATCTATATTTTTAGGTCATAATTGGGATGTACCTACTCGGTGGAATTCGACTTGTCACATGTTTAATTGTGCTTTAAAACAAAATGACACTTTGAAAGCTTTTAATAATAGTCTTTCGGATAATAGTGAAGCTGACCCATTTTCGAATGCGGGTTGGAAGAATGTTCAACGTCTATCCGAGTTTCTTGAGGTGTTTAAAAACTTAACAACAAAATTATCGGGAGTTATTATCCCATTAGTTATTCGATGCTTCAAGAATTATATTTCATGGCTTTGAATTTTAAAAATTTTCAAAATAAAAATCATATGTTTAGCCAAATGATAAAACCAATGAAAAAAAAGTTTAAAAAATATTTTAATGAGTTACCACCCGTTTTTACTTGTGCCGCCGCTTTAAATCCGTTTTTAAATGTTGCAGGGGTTGAATGTTTGATAGACGAGATAAATGACAATTTGGATATGCATGACGAAAACCCTAATTTTTCAAACGAGTCAAAAGTAAATTTTAATGAAAGTTTGAAAACAATTTATAATTTTTATTTAAATAAATATAGCCCTAACGTAAACGTAACCATGCCAAGCGAATCAACCTCAAGTGCTAGTATAAAGACCCGGTTTTAACTATGTTGAATGTCGTTCGGGATGTGACGGCTAAACGACAAAGGGGTAACACACCAACAAGTGAGCTCGTTAGATATAGTGGAACGGATTTTATTTCCACTATGACTACCGAAGATTATCGTGCATCTGATATTTTGGATTGGTGGAGAGGAAAAGAATCTCAATTTTCGATTCTTTCTGTTATGGCCCGTGATTTACTAAGCGTCCAAGCTTCTACGGTAGCTTCGGAATCTGCTTTTTCTCTTAGTGACAGGGTAATATCATTACGAAGAACAAGACTAACTCCGAAAGAGATATGCATTTGTTTAAAGGATCACTTAGACACGATGGATCGTATACAAGACTAAACAAGCCTCGAAGATGAAATTACACTCGAAGCTAAAGTACACGATGAAGAGATAGAAGAAGGAGTATCTTCTGGTATATCCGATGAAGAATTGACATTTGATCAAACATCTCATAGAAAATAAACATTAGACGATAACTTAAATAAAAGTTTTATATGATTTTTTATTAATTCATTTATTTATTTTTAAATTGTTTTAATATTGTTATAGAAATACATGACGATTAATCCATTGTTTTTTTTTTCAATAATAATAAATGAATAATAATAATAATAATAATAATAATAATAATGATGATGATCATAATAATAGTAATAGTAATAGTAATAATAACAATAATAACAACAACAACAACAACAACAACAACAACAACAACAACAATAATAATAATAATAATAAATAATAATAATAATAATAATAATGATTTATATTAATAATAATACAAAAAAAGGCCCGGATTGTACCCGGTTATGGACCCGACCCGGACCCGACCCTACCCTAAACCGGGTATATCGGGTAGGGTATGGATGAATGTGAACCCGACCCGGGTTCGTACCCGGGTTCACCAATACCCGGGTACAAAAAAACCTGGTTGGGCCCAACCGATTTGTACCCGGGACCGGGTACGGCCCAAAACCCCGATTCGTGCACCTCTAGCTGCACATTAAAGGCCCATCACTGTTTATGAGGGCATTGGACGAGAGTTGGGCTGGAGGGATGTCTGTAGTGCTGGGGAGCCCAGTAATAGCAGAAGTAGGATGGGTTACTGGCAACAGGCCACTGGACTCATGAAAACTAGATTGGTGGGTTCCGACTAATTGGGTCGAGAGACATTCTCATTAGTGTAGAGGCCACATGTGTTAGAGATTGGAGGGTTATTTGTTTGTGGGATTAATGTATGTTTAGGTTGAGAGACATCAAACCAATTATTATCTATTAAATGCTCCACTGCAGGTACTTCTAAGAACGTATGTAAGGTAGAGATGACACCTTCTGTTGCGACTTTTAACCCATGAAGGGAAACGTTTGCTCACCAAATTTAGCATGACAATTGACGAGTGATATAAACACGTGAAGTGACTAGATTAAGACAATGATACCCTTTGTATTGAGAACACTACCCATAAATATACATGGAAGACTTCTTGGTTCAAGTTTGTGATCATTATAATTACGAATGTAAGGGTATACATGACAGGCAAATACCCGAATATTATTATAATTGGACTTGTGAGAGAATAGCAGTACAAAAGGGGATTTGCCATCCAAAGTTTTAGTTGGACGCCTGTTTGTGATGTATACAACGAAACTAAATGCTTCTACCCAATATGAGGATGGAACGTGGCCATTAAATAGCATTGCTAATCCTATCTCAATGATGTGACTGTGTTTCCGTTAAACTCTACCATTTTGTTGGGGTGTGTATGAGCAAGACAAGCGGTGAAAGATTCCATTTTCATCAAATAATTTTTGAACATTAGAATTTAAGATTTTCTTGCCCACATCACTTTTCTCTTTTGTGAGAATTGAGTTTTCACAAAGCGTAGAAAAGTAGATAAAATAACATGAAAGTTGGCCTTTGTTTTAAATGGTAAAACCAGGTGAACCGGGAGTAGTCATCAAGAAACGCAACATAGTAACGATAATTATCAATCGAGATTACCGGTGACGGGCCCCAGAAATCACAATGCACCAAGTCTAAGGATGTAACGCCCATCTAGTATTAGTTTCAAAAGAGAGATGATGCCCTTTAGAGAGTGCACAAGAAGAACATAAACCTAGTTTGGGTAAAATAGAAGTGAGCGACAAACACTTTAGTTATTTAGCCACAAAATGGTATCAAAGGCCATATGACCCAATCTTAAATGCGAAAGTTCAAATGAAGCTTTTAACAAAGATCTTGAATTAGCAGCAAAAGCTTGAGGACTAGTGTGTAGAACATATAGTCCATTCGCACATCTTCCTTGGGCTAAGACTTTTTTCGTTGCTCGATCCTGGATGAAAAAGTTTGGTTGTGAAAATTGAACACCTATATGGTTGTTTGTAGTTAGTTTACTGATAGAAAGAAGATTTTTAGCAAGGTAGGGTACCACTAAAACATCTTGTAAAGAAATATTAGGAGCAATTTTAGAGGTGCTAATATAAGAAATAGGTAGGATATTACCGTCTCTAAACGTAATCTTTGCATTACCCATATATGGTGTTAGGTGATTAACACCATCAGTTGATGGCGTCATGTGATCAGTAGCTCTGGAATCAACAAACTAATTAGGTCCTGAAGAGTTAACATGCCATTGAGTAGGGGTGTGCATGGGTCAGTTTAGTTTGATTTCTCCTAAATCAAAACCAAAAACCGATATTTTGGTTTCTAGGTTTTTAAAACCTTCGGTTTTTGCGGTTTTTGGTTTTCGGTTTTTACTTCGGTTTTGGGTTTTTTCGGTTTTCCATTTGGGCTTCAAGTTTTTAAAAAAAATTTGGTCCAAATTAATGATTATAAACTAAAATCTTTAGGCTTACATCATTTTGTTGATATTTAAATATACTTTACATATTCTTATAAATTGCTTGATATTAAAATGAATTGTAATTCACAAAATACAATAATAAAAAATTCAATAAAGCATTTTATCTATCAATTTAAACAAAGAAGTTTAAAGACTATTCTTAAAATCTAAATATTCAAAAAAAATATTTATATAAGTTAAGTAAGTAAGTAATATTCTAATCATGTTTATAAGTGTATGAATACACCTCTAAATTTAAAAGTTTGGGTTTTATGATTTGGTTCGGTTGGTTTTAATTACAAGCAAAGCTGAAACCAAACCGAAAAAAAACGGTTTTTGAAAAACCATCAAGCCAAATTGTCGGTTTCTTATTGGTTTCGGTTTTTTTCAGTTCGGTTTGTTGGTTATTTCGGTTACGATCCGTTGTTGTGGTTTCTTGCACACCCCTACCATTGAGCATGGAAAGCGTTCACCTAATCCGACTTACTGGTCACGGATTGAGATGCATATGTCACAAGATTAGGACAGAGTTAGCATAGTGTCCATCCTTGCGCAAGTTGGCAATAAGGAACGGAACGACCCCGTTCATGACCACTTGAGTCACCTCCACAATTAAACCTACCACCACGTCTACGAAGAAGTAGTGCCCTAAAGTTCTGATGTTGAGTATTAAAAGCATTGAGGGGTGGTGGTGCATGGAGCGAACGAAGAAATAATTCAAGACTTCGGTTGAGCTGGAAAAGGGAGCAGTTTTGGCATTTCTTATGGCAGTAGAAAGCG